>BPVZ01000034.1:1773168-1785515 GCA_020521535.1 Rubroshorea leprosula
GGAGGTTTACGTCGATGATATTATAGTGAAGAGCCTGAAAGTAGAAGACCACCTAGCTAATCTCGATGAAACATTCAACAACCTCAGAAAGAACAGAATGCGGTTAAACCTAGCCAAATGCATCTTCGGTGTGGAGTCTGGGAAATTTCTAAGCTTCATGGTTTCCCAGAGAGGGATTGAGGTCAACCCAGAAACGATCAGAGCAATTGCCGAGATGGAATCACCGAAGCCGGTGAAAGGTATACAGAGATTAAATGGAAGGGTGGCAGCTCTTCATAGATTCATATCGAAGTCAGCAGATAAGTGCCTGCCATTTTTCAAGATTATGAGGTCAGCAGCCTAGAAGGATGAATCTGGCAAATAGAAGAAGTTTGAATGGAACCAAGAATGTCAAGTTGCATTCGATGAGCTGAAGTCTTATCTTAACTCACCACCTTTACTAACTAAGGCTATAGATGGAGAAATTCTCTATTTATACCTCGGTATTTCAGACAAAGCAATTAGTTTAGTTTTGGTGAGAGAAGAAGGCAAACAGCAGAAACCAATTTATTATATTAGCAGCGTGCTGCACGAAGCAGAACTTAGGTACCCTATTGTTAAGAAAGCAGCACTAGTAATTTTCACTTCAGCTAGAAAGCTGAGGCCATGTTTCCAATCACATCCAATCATCGTCCTCACAGACCAACCTCTTCGACAGATCCTGCAGAAGCTGGAGTGCTCTGGAAGGTTAATTAAGTGGGCAATAAAGCTAGGGGAATTTGAGATAACATTCTAACAAAGGTCTGCGATTCGAGCTCAAGCACTTACGGATTTCATCGTGGAATGCACCCCATGTCACTTAATCCATAACTCCGAGCCAAGCAACTGGACCTTATATTTTGATGGAGCATCTAGTAGCAAGGATTCAGGAGCTAGTGCTTTCTTAATTAGCCCGGATGGATATCGAAGTGAGCATGCTCTAAAATTTAACTTTGATGCAACAAACAACATGGCTGAGTATGAAGTTCTGCTACTTGGTTTACAACTAGCATTGGAGTTGAAGTCATGGCGATACAAGTATACAGTGACTCGCAGCTTGTGGTTAATCAAGTTAACTCAATCTACGAAGTTGTTGATCCTATGATGATGAAGTATGTAGCCCTGGTGGCTAAGCTAAAGTGCAAATTCCAAAAATTTTGTCTAAACAAAATTCCCCGAACTGAGAATGAACAAGCAGATTCACTTTCTAAGTTTGCCTCTGATAGGTCTTTAAGTTCCAGATCAGTTTTTTTGAAAGTTTTAGATGGACCAAGCTTTATGAAACCACGAATGATGGAGATCAGCACAGACCCGGATACACCAAGCTGGACAAATCTAATTATCTCTTTTTTACAAGACAGGATAGTGCCTAAAGACAAGCAAGAGGCAATGAGGTTGAGGAAGAAAGCGTCTCGATATACACTCGTCGATGGGGTCCTCTATAAGAGATCTTTCTCACTCCCTCTTTTATGGTGCTTGAATCCTTATGAGGCTCAGTATGCACTTCGAGAGATGCATGAAGGTGTATGTGGAAGCTACATTGGTGCTAGAACCCTAGTTCACAAAGTCCTTAGGCAGGGATATTACTGGCCGAATATGTATAAAAATGCTACTCACTTTGTTCAGAAATGCCTGAAGTGCCAATTCTTCGCACATTTGACTCACCAACCAACAAGAAGACTCACCAACCAACAGAAGAGCTCACCAACTTGGTAGCACCATGGCCATTTGCTTAGTGGGGACTTGATCTTTTAGGCCCATTCATGAAAGGGGTTGGAGGTGTAACCCATCTGATTGTTGGATTTGATTATTTTACGAAATGGGTTGAAGCTCAACTATTATCCAGCCTTACTTCCAGAAAGGTCGAAGACTTTGTTTTTGGCTCAATTATCTGCAGATATGAGACCTCAAACCAAATTGTGGCCGACAATGGTACTCAGTTTAATTGCTCCTCCTTCCGAGATTTCTGCTCTAGTTATGGGATCAAACTACAGTTCACCTCGATTTATCATTCGGGGTCCAATGATATGATAGAATTTGTTAAGAAAGCTATCTTAGAAGGAATAAAGCCGAGGTTGGAGCAACGCAAGGTCAGGTGGGCAGATGAGCTCAATAATGTCCTTTGGGCATATAGAACTACGAGCTGAACTGTCACAGGTACTATTTCTAACCCAAGATACTTTCATTCTATTTTTATTTTCTCACCTGCGGCTATACCCTAGATCAAATATACATAATATGTAAAGCATATTCTAAAGACTATAATTTCATGAAATAGGTGAAACACCCTACCACCTGGCCTTTGGTACTGAAGCAGTCATTCCTATTGAAATAGGAGTCCCAAGCTTCAGGGTAACCCATTTTGATGAAGGACGAAATGGACAACTACTTAGGGAAAACCTTGATCTACTTGCCGAAGTCAAAGAAGAAGCACAACTTCGAACTCTTGTATACAAACAGAAATTAGCCAACTTCTACAACAAACGAGTCCGACCTCGAACATTTAAAGTAGAAGACCTTGTTCTCAGAAAGGTTGGCCTAACAAGGTTTGAAACTCGTTTTGGCAAACTGGCCCCAAACTGGAAGGCCCTTATACGGTGGCTAAAGTGCCACATCCTGGTGCCTATATCCTCCAAGACGCTGAAGGGAAGAGAGTTCCTAGAGTCTGGAATATCAATAACTTGAAGAAATTTTCCCCCAAATAAACTTCTTTCAAGTGATCTATGTCTTATTCTCCTTTATACTTATTACTTCTTCATTGTTGAGATTCATTTCATCTTTTATTCTGTATATCCGAGGTCAATTTATTTAGAATTTATTCCTTGGACTTCACTTTTATTAATGAATGTCACTTCACATACGAAGTGATTTACTTCTTTTCAGTTCATCTCTGAAATGATTTACTGCTCCTTAAGTCATATCTGAAATGATTTACTTCTTTTCAGTTCATCTCGAAAATGATTTACTTCCCCCCAAGTCATATCCGAAGTGATTTACCTTATCTTAGTTCTTATATTAATATAGAACAACGAAAACGTAAAGCAAGTATTACACATAATTGTAAAAACAAAATTTTTCATTAAAAACAAATAATAAAATTACAATCTATTCAATTGCTCCAATGTTATCAAATAAGAAAAATAAAAAAACAAAAATTCTTTATTCCTCTGTTGGAGTAGGTGGCTAAGTTGGCTGCTGCTTTGCTGGAAGATGCGGCTGCTCATCATCAGAAGGAACTAGATGGACTTCCACTTGCAAAGGTGGCTGACTTTCATCCACTTCAGCTCCTCCCACTCCTGCTCCTACTTCAGTTTCCTCTACCTTTGCCTCTTCTTCCTCCACTGCCATGAACTCGAAGTCGAAATTTGGAGAGAAAACGGTGCGTCCTTCTGCATCATGATCCCACCTCAGTTTAATCTAATGATGGAAGTTTGCTAACATGCTCTCACCGTTTTCCTCCACTCCTTCCTCTTGTTTACCGAAGTTGATCTTCATAATATCCACTTCGGGATATTTAGCTTTCACCTTCTGTCTGCAATCAGTGGAGGCAAGAATAGCAATTGGCAACCAATAGAGGTTGACAATGTTGTTAAATGAGCTGGAGCTGACGAAATTGCTGATATGTTCCTTCATCCCGTTGTGTACTAGCAACTTAATATTCTTCTTCAATTCCACCACAGCTTTTTTCATCATTCTTATCTCCTTCTCCTAAGTCTCACGCTCGCTTGCAGAGATCCTTCTCTTTTTCTCTTCAAAGACTAGCTTGGTACTCAGGGAATCCTTCTCCTACTTGAGCTGCTTCACTGCTGGTACCACCTCATCCAGCGCCTCTTGCAGGTCCTTATTCTTCCTCTCTAGCTCATCCTTCTCCTTCTACAATTACTCACACTACCTCTGAAGAAGGGAGCGATCCTTCACGCTTTCCATAAATTCCTGGGTTAGACCATTCACCCAGCTCACACTCTGCAATTCAAGCAAAAGTCAAAAAAAAAAAAAAAAAAAAAAGAACAACACACCAACAATTACAAATAAATGAACTTAATATACCTCCAGAGCATGCTTCACCACAATCGCCCCACAATATCTCAGAGCCTCATCCCTCGCTTGACGCTTGTCCACTTCGAGGAAGGTTGCATTAATAAACCTCCTTGCCCTCGTTGTGGTCTTCACATCAAACAGGCTGCTCTAAAAGGACAATGGGTGAATGAGGCCTTTCCCTTTGCCAGGAGCCCTTACCTCAACCCCCTCAACCTCAAACTCCCTAAGCTCAGGATCGAGCTCAACTAAAGGGGGCCGAGGTACGAACTGGAGAACCTCATTCCCCCCATCCACCTCTTCCACCACTCTTCTCTTTTTCTACAGTGCCCCCAGCTTTTCACTGCCTTTCCTTCTCAGCTCTGGCCTAGGTCCCACCTCCTCCACTCCAATTGAGGTGCTGGGCACTAACTCCTTCCCAGCTCCTACCTCCCCCGCTTCCTTAGTTAAAGTCTTTGACTTCTTCCTCGACTTCTTTGGAATTGCCACCCCTAACAGCATTCAAGAATATATCCATTTCAGCTGCAAAACAATTAAAACAAAGTGTCAACAACACAACTCTATGCTTCACATCAAACACTACAATATAGCATCTAAACACACCTTCACTCAAAGCACTTGGCCCATAGAGCTCAGTAGCCTCTATACATTCTGCGCTGGTGAGGTACATTATGTTAGCTAACTTACCCCCCCTCCCTCACCAACTTCCCCACCCCCTCCTCCTCATCCTCATTTAAACTATACTTATTTTGGTTGGCTTTCTTAGCCTTCCAAGATGACAACAATTCTACTTTGGCATTCCCCCCTCTCCCACTTAGTGTCATCTACAAAGAAAACTTTTTCCTTCCATCCTTTAATGGATGAAGGACCTGTTGTAAATAAGCTCCTATTCTCTTTATTTGACACTTTAGGGGTGAAATAATACCACCCCTTGTCCTTTCTACTACCCCCTTTCATAAAAAAAAACTATTTAAACATATTTACAGTTGGCACATTAACCCCCTGAGCTCGGCAATAAACTAAAAACCCTATTATTACTCTTATAGCTTTGGGGACTAATTGTGTCAACCCTATACTATAATCTAATAATAGACCCACTAATAACTCAGGAATTGGAAACCTAAGCCCAGCTGCCAAATAATGGGCATACACGAGCATCCAATGATCCCAAGGTGCAGAACAGGCCCTCTCCTCTACCCCAGCAAGCCTAATTAGAACTCCAGAAGAAATTTCATAACTTTCAACTAAATAACCCAGGCTAGCCTTGGTCTCAAGCTCAAACTCATATTGCTTCACCTCAGATACAATATCTGCATCTACATCATAATACCGTTCCCTCCTACCCTCCACTTCTACTATAGTAATGGGTACCCTATCTCCCTCTACCCCAACTACCTCACTTCTTCCCACCCCCTCCTTCGTCCTCTCCGAGTCAAACGACTCACTGGTCATACCCATGTCACCATATTCTAACGCCCTCACTTCCTCACTTCCTCCAACGCTCACCGTTTCTTCATAAGACATCTCTTCAAAGTTTGTAACTTTCACTAAATGGAATATAGAGAGGGGAAGGAGAAAATAAAATCAGGATTTTCAGAAATTCTAACTCACACTCACCGTTACTCTCACTCCTAAACCTAACTTCCTTTAAAAGACTTAGATATAAATCAGAAAGGATGAGAGTAGAAGAAAACACACTCTAAAATCTAAATCACCCAAACTCATACGTTACCTGATCTCGATCTTGAAAGCTTGATGTAGAAGTCCACAAAGGATGCAACAGTTCAGACGCAGGAAGAACACAATAGAGTTTTGGCAGCAATTTCGTAGAAAATAGGTTAAATACCCTTTTTGGTCCCTGTACCGAAAAAATCCCTTTTTTGGTCCTTATTGTTCACAAATCCGACCCCTTTTTAGTCCTTTTGTTAAATTTTGGCTGATGTGGCAGGTTAATTAACGGAAACACTCATTCTTTTTTTATACTAAATTACATGAAAAATCCATGTGGCAAAAATTAATGACATATTAAATTTTTTACCTTTAATTACTGATATACCCTCATCTTCTTCCCCGGCTTCTCTTTCCTCCAACCTTTTCTTTTTTTCTTTTTTTTCTTTTACCTCCAAGCGAACCCAAGAGCCTAGGTTCGCAAGGAACCCAGCTCGTGGGGTTCGCGCGGAACCCAGCTGGCTTGGATTAAAACGGGGAAAACCATGGCAATCTTCATAGGAATCCATCATCAAATAATTGTTGCTGGTTAGGTTTCAGCTGTGGAATGAGTTCCGGTTGGGGCAGCCGGAGCTGTACAAGCAAGCTGATAAGGACGATCCCAAAGCTCTCCTTGATGGCGTCGATGTTGCTGGACTCGTTGGAATCTTGCGTCAATTGGGCGATCTCGCTGAGTATGTTTCTCGCGTTCTTATTTGATTTTGCTCTTCAATTTTGGGGATTGATGGTGTTTCTAGTGTTGCATGAAAAAATTTGGAAATTGATTTTTGTTTTAATGTTGAGTTTGATAGTCTGCATAGATTGAACTTTGAAGAATGTGAGGATTGATTGAATTGCAGGGGAAGAATTTAGGCAAGCTAAAGCTGTATTGTTTGTTAGTTTTTTAAAAAATTTAAGGGAATTGAATGTCTTAAGCTCTGTATGATTATTATATATTAATAAAGTATCATTCTTTCCTTTTTTGGTTAAGGAGGAAGGTAATAGATGTTTAGAATGCCTTAGGTGTTTTTGTCATAGCTATTACTCACAAAGTCGCCTACTTTATGTTTCTGTGGAATTATAAGGAGCTACTCTAATGGCAGAATTCATTCATCCTCCCTAATTTTTCTTTACTTTTTCTCGAAATGATTAAAGAAGGAAACTTTGATAATGTTAAATAAAAGACGAGTTGCTTCCTTAGATATAAATGTCTTGTTACAACTGAACATGTAATGGATTAGTTAAGCTTCATCCTGGTTAATAACATCTTTCGACTAATATTAGTGCTAAGCAGCTGAATTTCTTCCACATCCCCTCTGTCTCATATTGTATTCTTTCTTCCGTATGGAGTCTGAGAATGTAATTTCTTGCACTTCCCCAACGATCCAAGCCAATTGGGTTCCTCGCGAACCCCACGAGTTGGGTTCCTTGCGAACCCACTGGGTTCGCCTAGAGGTAAAAGAAAAAAAAGAAAAAAAAAAGGCTGGAGGAAGGAGAAGCTAGGGAAGAAGACGAGGGTATATCAGTAATTAAAAGTAAAAAATTTAACATGTCATTAATTTTTGTCACATGGATTTTCCATGTAATTTCGTAAAAAAAAAAAAAGAATAAATGTTTTTGTTAATTAACCTGCCACATCAGCCAAAATTTAACGGAAGGACTAAAAAGGGACCGAATTTGTGAACAGTAAGGACCAAAAAAGGGATTTTTTCGGTACAGGGACAAAAAAGGGCTTTTTCCTATAGTAGAGGGACCAAAAAGGGTATTTAACCTAGAAAATATAATGAAAGTAAAACTCTCTTTATAGAAATTTGGCTATATATACCTCAGACCAAAAATAAATCTCAACGGTTGTTATTAATTTAATCTGATGGTCATAATTCACACCGTTTCGAATTCAACAATACAACCCTAACGAGAACCGTTTGAATTCGATGGTTCATTTTCGACTCCGTTTGTCTAACTGTAGCAGTTACTTTTTTCAGCTCGTATTTATTGTACACGTCTTTCAACAGACAATTGTCATGTCACATACTAACTCTACGTCAGACTTTTTAAACAGGCCCACTTAAGCCCAACTCAACACTTCTGTTCACTTTCACAATAATATTTTTCAATTACAAATATTGTACCTCAGCTACAGCCACTATGACTCCGGTCATCACCTTTTTACCTTGGCTACGGCCACTATGACTCTAGTCATTACTTTTTTACCTCGGTTACGACCACTATGACTCTGGTCATTACTTTACGACGGTTACGCCACTACTACTTCGGTCATTACTTTTCACTAGTCACTACAGCTCCGGCCACTATGATTTCGGTTATCACTTTTTACTACGGCTCCGACCACTATGACTTTGGTCATCACTTCTTACTACGGCTATGGCCACACTGACTCCAGTCATTATTTTCACTATGGCTTCGACCACAATCATTTCGACACATTTTATTTTGGGAATGGTCAAAATGACCCCATGTCACATGTTCCACTATTAGTTACGGCCATACAAGAATTTGAGTTACCAATTTTTATTTTAACTTCTATAACTCATCTTTAATGTTTTCCTTCCTCTTCCTATCTATTTATGCACTACTCCCATTATCTCTAACAACATCATTCACAAGTGAATGACTTCGATGGGGGAATAGTGTAAGGATAGGTCCAAGATCCTTAACCTCGGACGTACTGTAACAATTCCTTAATAACCGAAGTGAAGTTAAATCTAGCACTTCCCTATCAAATGGCTACATGATAAATACAGTGGACATGCCCACACCTGATCTATTACACACAATTTCTCGATCCCGAATTTACTGCCTTAAGGGATACGTCACACTCCGATTATCCTGTTAAGCAAGCCACGTGGACACCTCACGAAGGCCTATAAATACCCCTCAAGGGCCACCTCAAAAAGGTAATTGAAACCAACCTAGGCTCCTTTTTTATTAGTCTAGAGGTAGATCCGATTATTGCTGACTTAAGTATCGAAGTGTCTATCCCGAGAATCCACCTCGGGGCTTTGCAAATTCATCCGAAGTGAAGACGCGGACTGAAGAAGAATCTCTGGTTTGGTGCAATTACAAGTATATTAATGTTTGCCTATAATAATTATGCATGGACTAGAGGAATCCATGAACTTAAACTTTTCCACGAAATGTTACACAAAATGAAGCAATCACTAATAAATAAGAACTCTGAGGAAAAAGTAAAAAAAAAAACGAACACACGACATTGATTACATACATATGGGAACCATAACGACTTGATTCAGCGAACCAAACCTTTGGGTAATCGTCACAAAGCAGCTAAGCCATATTTTACATGTAACATGGGAATACATGATACTATTTTAGAAAGTAAAAAATAACTATTTACAATAAGCAACCAATTTTACTACCACTGATTTAGCCTTTTATTTAGTTTGAGGAAATGGAGCGAAGTGGAGGGTAGATAACTTCTTTAACTAGATAATAACTTAATTAACTATAATAATTGTTCCTCCCCCTCGCCTCTGCTCCCTTCGTTTCACTCAAAACCAAATAGGCGAGTTTAGCCACTCACAGGAAACTCATCAATTTCATCTATCCAAGGATTAATCTCCTGCTTGGTTGGATCAACGTTTCTTAATGCCCGCAAAACGGCACTATTGCATTTAAATCCTGATCCGAATCCAATTTGCCATATTCGATCACCCTTCTGAATCCTTCCCTTGGCCTCCGAGTAAGCCAGTTCGTACCAAACAGAGCTACTGGAAGTGTTGCCGAACCGGTATAAAGTCATTCTTGATGGCTCCATATGTCGGTCGGTGAGGTCAAGGCTTTTCTGTACCTTATCCAACACTGCCTTCCCGCCAGTGTGGATGCAGAAATGCTCGAACGCCAGCTTGAAATCGGGGATGTACGGATTAACATTCATTTTTAAAACCTTTCTAGCTATAGAGGTTGCCAAGAAGAGGAGCTGCTCGGAGAGCGGGAGAACCATCCGCCCAAGTAACGTGATGTTTGCTTTTAAGGCTTCCCCGGCCACCGCTATGAGTTCTCGTCGGAGCTTCACACCGACTTCTCCCTTTTCATCCAGCTGTTAGCAGGACACATTCATCCAGAAATTTTAATTAGTGAATATACATAAATCAAAAAATTAAACACAACATATAATGTCTTAGTATTTTTAATATTTTTATAGAATCTTCAGGATCCCTCCAGTGGCCATTTTTCATCTCTACTTACTGAAGCCAACCAGCTGATAGGGACACTGCTAAAATTTAACTACGGAGCCCTAGTACTCCTAATAAGTAGAACTTTGATATAGGTATTTTTCTCTTCAACAAATTTTACAATTTATTTTTTAAAAAATATTATTATTTATTTAAAATTAAAAATAAAGAAACTTAGAGTTATAAATAATAATTATTAACAAAATCGGTTAGTATTGGTGGACGCGTTAAATATGTAGACATTCTAATTATTTTTATAAGTAATATGACTTGTTTTGATGAGTCACTTCTTCTCTTAGTAGTGGCGGAGCCAAAAAAATAATTTTAAGGATTAAAATAAAATTTTGACCAAAAAACAATGATTTTGTGTATTAATTCGAGTGACATTATCTGTTAGTCTTTAACAATGAGTTAATAGTATTTGATAACATAATATAAATATCATTAATTTAAAGATAAAAATAAACATATATTAAGTAGAACAATATACTATGAATAAAGAAAGAGAAAAGAAATATATTAATGTACATACACCTTAAAAAAATAACAATAAACAATTTTTATTCAATTAATTTTTATTTTTTCTCATATTTTATATATTATTTTTATTTTCCCCATCTTTCTTCTCTTTATCATTAAAAGTGTACTTTAACCACACAAATGCTAGAAAATGATAAAAATGATACAAATAAAATATAAAAGACCAATCTAAATTTTGCTCAAAATTTTAAGGGGGGGCATGTGCTCCTCAGGTCCCCCTCTGCCCGTGTCTATCATTGACAAAAAAATAGTGGTTTACCAACCAACAAATTCATAATAGAATTATGGTTTTCCTGTAGTGAGCTATATATCCCACTACCCCTTTAAAATATACAGGTAAAGTAATTATTGACTAGTTCCTAGCATCTATATTATTATATATAAAACCTCTTTACCTCTTGAAAGATACAGTTGTAACTCTGGTCATCGGCGCCCGTATGGGTACGGAGGGTGTGGAGGATCTGGTACTTTGAGCGTCCATGATCAGAAGATCGATTGGATAACAAAACAGCAGCTCCGCCTGTTCGAAACAGACAGTTCGCCAGCAACATGGATGCATTATTCCCAACATACCAACCGGTATTTATGTTCTCTGTGCTAACAACCAGTGCATATGAGTTGCCATTCACCTGTAAATTGAACCTAACTTGTATCACAAACGTGTGGGCATCGTTTATTAAGTACATGAATGTTAGTTTAAGTATGCACCTGTAAAAGATCATTAGCAAGGGATAGAGAAATTAGTCCAGCACTACAGCCCATGCCACCCAGATTGTAACTCAAAATATTTCCTCTAAGCTTAAAGTGATTAACCACAGCAGCGGAAAGTGAAGGCACCGGATTGAACACGCTGCTGTTCACCACAAGGATCTGAATATCTCCAGGATTCACCCCAGTTTTCTTCAGCAGCTCATCAATCACTGCAAACATCACAGTCTCAGTCTCCTTCCTGGCCTCTACCACACTCCTCCGGGCAGGAATCTCCAACAAGGCCTTCGGAGCGTACGTTTTGTTACCGAGCCCTGATCTTTCCAGAATCTTCTTCTGCAGTGCTAGACTTTCTTCAGTGAAGGCTCTGGTGGCCGCAGCGAAATGCATGTACATCTCTTTGCTGCACATTTGATCCGGTTCGGGCTTGTAACATGCATAATTCACCAGGTAGACTTTCCTCGACCCACCCAAGAAGTAAGGAGTAGCAGACAGTACGGTAGCAGTTAAGAAAAAATAAATCGTCATGAAATTAAACCTAAGATGAAGACTTAAATGAATGATATATGGGACGGAAAATGTTGCGGGATGAGTTAAGGTAATGGATAAAAGGAGAACTAATATGAGGTATAATGCATTAGAGAAAAAGAAATGATAAATACATTTTCGTTCTCTTTCAGGGGAATCTTGAACTGGAACTGAAATCGAGTCAATATTCTTGGTGTTTTGGTTCTTTTCCTTTGTCATGGTAATGCAGGAAAGTAAACTCTTAGAAGAAGAAGCTAAACAATATTTGAGAAAGGGAAAGGGGGATTTATGTATCTTCGTCTGATGCAATACTGATCTACATGGGGGAGATAACCGCCTGGATTTATAGCGGCGTTTTTTATTTTTTTATTTTTTTAAAAAGTTATATATAAGGGGTTCTTTATTTGCTTTGGTACAAAGTTTAGGAATCTGTTACATCATAAACTTGTAAAGTTAATTCTATACCCCCTCTTTTTATTTCTAATAAATTTAATTTTTTATGTAAGATATTTAATTTAAATATTTTTTTAAAATTTATTTAATATATTTATTTTTATTTTATTATTATTTTTAAAAAATAATTACAATATATAT
>BPVZ01000034.1:1793945-1812426 GCA_020521535.1 Rubroshorea leprosula
AAAAAAAAAAAAAAACAAAAAACATAGCATACAACAGATGTAATCACCAAGCTTACCTTTAGGGCAAGCCTCATAATTGAGGTCCCTCCATGTACCAATTCTTCCTCCCTCGCTTTATGGCGATCCACCTCAGGCACATAGGCATTGATGAAATTCTTTACCGCGGAGAAGTTTTTGTTCCCAAAAATGCTGCTTTGGAGAAAAGGTGTGGGAACAAACGCTTTACCCTTGCCAAGGGCAGGTACCTCGGTCTCTTTGAGGTCTGGATTAAGCTCAACAAGCGTAGGCCGAGGTACGAATTCCACTACCTCGTCCCCCCTGACCTCATCCTCCACTCTCCTCGTTTTCTTCTAAGCTTGATCCACTTCATCCCTCTTCCTTTTGGACCTCAGCTCCACCTCCTCTGCAGCTTGGGCTTATGTACTTGACATCTGCCCTTTCTCCGTGTTACCACCTCCTTTCCCACTTGTAGCCTTCTCCAAAGTCTTGGACTTCTTCCTCAGCTTCTTAGGAATAGCCACCCCACCAGCAACACCCAGAAGTTTGTCCATTTCAGCTACAACACAACAATTCTGTTAAAATCTACAAATCAAAACTCAACTCTTACACACATCACACAAGATTCCAACACACCTTTGCTCATTGAGCTCGGCCCATAAAGCTCAGCTGCTTCTATGACATCCGAGCTGGTGAGAAACATAATATCTATTATGTCACCCTCCTTTCTCACCAACTTCTCTACTTCTTCCGCCTTATCACTATTTAAACTATACTTATTCTGGTTGGCCCTTTTAGCCTTCTAGGTAGACAAAACCTCTACTTCCCCATCCCTCTTCTCCCACTTGGTGTCATCAACAAAGAAAATTTTTTCCTTCCACCCCTTGATAGAGGAAGGCCTTGCACTAAACAGGTTTCTCTTTTCTTTGTTGGACGACCGAGGTGTAAAGTAGTACCACCCCTTCTCCTTTTTACTTATAGCCTTCAGCACAAAAAAGTGCTTAAACATATTTACTATCAGCACCCTAACCCCACTAGCCCAGTAGTATACTATGAACCCAATTATCACTCTCACCGCATTGGGAGATAATTGGGTCAAACCTACACTATACTTCAACAACAGCCACACCAACAAATCAGGCAATGGAAACCTAAGCCTTGCTGCCAAATAATGGGCATACGCTGGCATCCAGTGATCCCGAGGTGCAAAGCATGCCCTTTCTTTCACTCCAACAGGCCTAATTAATACTCTAGAAGAGATCTCATAAGTTTCTACGAGATAACTCAAGCTATCCCTACTCCTGAGCTCAGACTCATACCCCTTTACCTCAGACACAATGTCTGCCCCACTATCGTAAAACTTATCACTCCTATCTCCCACTTTCAATATATTGACAAGCACCTTTTCTGCCCCAACCTCAACAACTTCATTTCTACCTACCCCTCCCTCTGTACGCTCAGACCCAGATGACTCACCCTCAACACTTACATAGCTGTACTCCAGCATCCTTACTTCCTCGCTCCCCCAAATGCTCAACGTTTCCTCAAAAGACATTTCCTCAGTCTCGTAACTTTCACTACACGGAGTAGGGGGAGGGATGTAGTCAAGATCTTCAAAAAACTCTAACTCACGCTTAATATCACTCTCACTCCTAACCCTAACCTCTTTAAGAGGGCTTAAATCAAAATCAAAAAGGGTGAGAGGAGAATAAAATTCACCACTAGAACTTGAATCACAGAAGTTCATAAGTTACTTAATTTCGATAGTGCAGAATAAGTTTTGAATTCGAAAATGTGTCACACAAACACTGTAGCGATTTTGGCAGCACTTCGGTAGCAAATACGGAGAAAATAAACATCTTTTTACAGAAGTATAGCTATATATACCAAAGGAAATATACGCCTCAACGACTTTGATTAATTTCATTTGACGGTCACGGTTACACCATTTCGAATTCGACGGTTAATCCCTAATAGAAATCCCTCAAATTTGACGGTTTGTTTTCGATCCCGTCCGCTTAACTGTAGCAGTTACTTTTTTACAACCCGTATTTATTATGCAGGTCTTTCGACAGACAGCTGTCACGCCATGCACTAACTCTATGTCAGACTTTTTTAACGAGCCCCACTAAGCCTAGTTTAGTATTTCTGTTTCCTTTCATAATAAAATTTTTCAACTTTACAAGTGTTTGACCTCGGCTCCGACTATTGTGACCCCGGTCACATATTTTACCTCAGCTCCGACCGCAATGAGTACGTCCTCACTTTTTACCTCGGCTCTAGCCGCAATGACTACGGTCATCACTTGTTACCTCGACTTCGACCACAATGACTTTGGTCACACCTGTTACCTCGGCTCCGACCATTGTGACCTTGTGTCACATATTTTACTTCGGCTCCAGCCATAGTGACTCTGTGTCACATATTTCACTTCGGCTCTGGCCATAGTAACTCCATGTCACATATTTTGCTTCAGCTCCGGCAACTATGACTCCAATCATTACCTTTTACTACGGCTCCAGCCACTATGATGCCGATCATTACTTTTTACTACGGCTCCGACCACTATGACTCTGGTCATCACTTTTTACTACAGCTCTGGCCATACTGACTCCGGTCATTATTTTCACTATAGCCCCGGCCACAATCATTTCGGTCACATTTTATTTTGGGAATGGCCAAAATGACCCCATGTCACATATTCCACTATTAGTTACGGCCATACAAGAATTTGAGTTACTAATTTTTAACTTCTGTAACTCATCTTTAATATTTTCATTCCTCTTTTTATCTATTTATGCACTACTCCTATTATATCTAACAACATCATTCACAAGTGAATGACTTCGAGGGGGGAATAGTGTAAGGATAGGTCTGAGGTCCTTAACCTCGGACATACTGTAACAATTCCTTAATAGCCGAAGTGAAGTTAAATCCTGCAGTTCCCGGTCAAATGGCTACATGATAAATACAGTAGACATGCCCACACCTGATCTATCACACACAGTTTCCCAGTCCCGAATTTACCACCTTAAGGGACACGTCACACTCCGATTATCCTGTTAAGCAAGCCACATGAACACCTTACTAAGGCCTATAAATACCCCATAGGGGCCACCTCAGAAAGGTAATTGAAATTGACCTAAAGCTCCTCTTTAATTATTCTAAAAAGGTAGATCCAATTATTGCTGACTTAAGTATTGGAGTGTTTACCCCGAGGACCCACCTTGGGGCTTTGCAGGTTCATCCAAAGTGAAGACGCGGACTGAAAAAGGACTTCTAGTTTGGTGCAATTACAAAGATTCTGGTATGTGTTGAGTCCCTCATTTAGGTTCTATGGGACAAGTGAGAGACAATAATCGATGGCAACAAAGAGTTCGGGTTAGGAGGCAGTTGGTGGATTGAAGGCAAAGATTGTTAGTGGTAGTGGTTTGGGCTTGCAAGTGAATGAGAGATTGTGGCTTGTTTTGCTTAAGAAAGTGAGTGGAGACTATTACATGTTATTAGGTTATTTGTTCTCCTCATAATCCAACAAACAATGTCATTAGATTTGCCAATAATTTTGACTACTTTATGTTGGCTCAATGTACTCCAAGAAAAATCAAAATTTTCTTGCTCTTTGCAATCACAAAGCAAAAAATCAAAGAGAGTACAGAAGAAAGGCTTGCATAATAATTTTATAGAGGTTTGATCTAATCAGTTAGAGTCTAGTCCTTTACCTTGCCTTCACTTACCAAGGATTTTCTTCACACTCTCCACTAAGAAGAACAAGTGTGGCTTAAAGGAGCCACTCAATCATTTTACAAGAAGATGGGCTTTTTTTTCTCAAATCTCACCCCTTTATAAAACAAACCCAATAATCTTCACTACAAATCACTCTTGAAGCAATAATCATACCCCTAACTCTCAAAGAAAACAAGTATAGGATTATAAGTAAAGATCACTCAAAGATCAAAATCTTAAGTTAAAGCACAAGTTGGTAGATAGAGGATATACAATGTAAATGCTAAAAGTTGTTTCAGATCTTCTACCTACCATATTTATACCCCCTTGGTTGAAAATAGCCATTTCTAGTTGTTGGGGTTCATTAAATGCTCTGCAAATCAATTTAAGTTTGAGAAAATGCATTGCAGACATTGTCAGTAAAGCCGGCTCTACCTTCAGAGCTGACTTTATAAAGCTGGCTTTCATGTCTAGAGTTGGATTTGTAGAGTCGGCTTTCATGTTTAGAGTCGACTTTCTAGCTTCTCTTACACATTCTATTTTTCTAAAGAGTTGGCTACAAAACACAAAGCTGGCTCAAGAAACTTGACTTCAAAAGATTAAATAATCTTTAAATAACTTGACCGTTGAGAATTAAATGTGTCATCATAGTCGACTGCAAAGTTAGAGCTGACTTTGCATCCATTTTCCATGTGTGCCAAACTACAGATTTGAATCTATCTCCTATAAAACCAGTTGCAACTTCCAAAGCCAGCTCTTTGCATTTTTCTCACTGGAGTCGGCTACCAAATTGTAGAGCTAGCTTTTTACACCAATTTCAGCACTTTTGGTCCATTTTTAGTGCAATGAAGTTCATTTACTTTTGCCATCTTTTAGGTGATAAACTACACATTTAGATGAACAAATTAGTCATTCAAAGGTGTTTTGTAATCGTCAAAATCATAAGGACAACAATCTCTCCCTTTTTTATGATGCCTAAATACTTTGAGAATAGATAAAAGCATATATATAGTCCAGAAATTAAGCATATAAACAATCCCGAAAGCATAAAAGTTTGCAAAAATTTCAACACTCTTTCTCCCCCTTTTTGTCATTCATCAAAAAGCATATAACCATAACTAAAAGGCTCCCTTTTAACACATGCATATCAACCTTTAAAATCACCACAAATATGCACATAAAGCATAATAGAAACTAACATATTGCTCCCCCTCAATGAAAGCACTTAAAAATATAATCATCAAAATCATAAGCAATCACAAGGTCATATACCATTAAAATCCATAACTTATAATAATAAGTTAAAGAAAAATGCATAGACAATGAAGAACATAGTAACAATTAACTTTACAAGCAAAAAAAAGATAGTAGAATAAAGTTCAACCTAAAAACTAAAGAGCACATGCCCATGATGTCTAGCCTAAAGATTAGCCAAAAGAGAGAAACATCAAGTTAGGTGGCATTAGGTGGGGTGGGGGAAAGAAATGGTTAACAATTTGATCAAGTTTTCCATTCATGGAATCCATATATCCTCTCATCTCATTCCGGAAATCATAAAAATCAATGTGTAGCTACCTCATCTCATTAACTATAAACTCTAAGGTTTCTCACTATGTTCTTTGCATTGAAATTAGAAAAGGCCTTTGGCCTTCACACCTATATCCTTTTTCCTCTTACTCTTCCATACTCTGGTTTGCATCTCCTTCATCTTCATTCCCTTGTTGTTCCATTGGTTGATACCCTTTCTTGATCCAAACACCATTCTTGACCTCATAATATTTTTCAAAAGAAGCCTTGTTCAGTGTATTTCCAGCTTTAATCTTCCCAAGCTTATAAGGTGTAAGATCAATATTGTTCCTCTTCACCAATCTAATAGTCAGAGCACTGTGAGGAAGTCCTATATCAACTGAGTAATTCTTCATTATATTTCAATAAATAAATTTTCCAAGATTTAGCCTTTTCCTCTTGAGAAAATAATCAATCCATGAAAGATCACTGATAAGTATAACAGATTTAGAGCCCTTTCTTAGAGTAATAATATGACTAACAATCCACTATAATGCTCTATTTTTTGGTGTAAGAATACCCACATTAATTTGACCTCCTTCTTCAACTTTTTCTTTTACACTTTTTTTTTTTTTTTTGATCAGCAAATGAAGTTCAATTAATAAAAGAGTACAAGGGGTACTCAAACCCTTTTACATGCACTAATATAAGCCTTTCAAAATTATTCCCATCTTTCAAACTCTTCCCACTACATCTATTTTATCCTTCCACAGCTTTTCCTTTTACACTTGAACTGCCAACTTGTTTCCTTTTGTTGCCACCCCTTCTTGAAGCCATGAGAGAGAGAGAGAACAACATATTCCACACGAAATTGTAGCAAAAACTTGAAGATCAATGTTGGGTATGTTAGAATATTAGAATATTGAGGTATTTGAGTGTGTGGATGGTGGCTATTATAAATCTAGTGAGATTTGGGTGTTTGGAAGGAGAATGAGTGTGATTTCTAGAGGAAAAAATAGGTTTGGAATGCCAAATGAAAAAAGATAGAATGATTAAAAACTACCTAGAGAGCCGACTTTAATAGTAGAGTAGGCTTTGATGTCGATTCAAGTCAGGTTTTAGGCAAGGATCCACCTAATCTAGGAGACAAAGAGCTGGCTATGGCCTAAGAGCTGGCTTAAATTTGGAAACTTGAAATTGTTGAAAAAGATTTGATTTCGTTGGGAAAATCTACCAAAATCTTAGGCATACCTTGGGAATTCTACCAATATCTTGGGCAGCCCTTAGAAATCTACCAAAATCTTGGCTAGATCTGATTTTGCTGGTTATACTCAATTATACCTCCAAAAATGGAATTTCATATGGCTAGAGTTACTAAAAATGGATAGTTTTCAGCAGATTAGCAATACTTCACTGGAATTGGTGGTGCTTCGCGAGAACCACTAGGTAATTAATAATATCATTGCAAAAAAACTGTCAACAATGCCTAAAGCCACTCAAAACTCAACAGTTTACCCAAATCTACCCATTGGGCCATTGTACACCTCTGATCCACTAACCCAAAAATTACAAAAATGCCACTATACATATATATTATTATCCCTTCATTTTTCAACAGAACTGACTAGATTTTTCACAACTTCAGTTTCCTTCTCACGTACCAGATCTCCCTTTTTTCCTCTGAAAAATACTTCATCCTCACGCACTCACCCTACTCACTAAAATCACCTAGAAATCACCATTTTTCTTTGATATTCTGCATCTCTAATAATGTAGAATATTTTGTAGCACTATAGAATATTTTTCAGACTCGAAAAACATCATGGCTGGGAGACAACATATTGCAGCTTCAATTTCTAGGTTATTTTCTTGAGCATTAGAGGTTCAAGCTAAAGAGTTAGCATAAAAAATAAGATCAAGCCCTCCATTCACAAGCCCCCACAACAGTCATCCTTCCTTTTCCCATCACTACTTTTAAGTTTATTCCTTTTATCTTGTTAAAGCTTGAAAGAGACCATTGTGCCTTTTATTTACAATGTGAGGGTTGCTTATTATAGAGTTGAAGTATTTGTCAAGGATAGTAGAGGGCACATTCGTTGTCTTTGCTATTGTGCTACAATATACTATGTAAAAATATGCTTCTCAAGTTGTAATTTTTAACCCTTACATATTTTCTACCCTTGCTGCTCCTATAGTAATGTACATTTCATTTTCATTATTTTTGGTAGTTGTGTAATCATTCTTGTTATCCTGGGAGCACCATCGCCACCCCACTCTTTTTGGCTTAGCTGGGGACATTCTATTTCTAAACTTCACTAGAGAAACTATACTCTCGATCTTCGCTAGAGAAACTCTACTCCCAGACTTTGTTGGAGAAACTCTATTTTTAGACTTTGTTGGGGAATATGTTGCTGAGCAACATTGTTGGACATCTTGGAACTTTATCATCACTATTAGTTCTCCTTCTCGACTTGGCTAGAAAACTTACACCTTCAGACTTTGTTGGGGAATTTGGTGGTGCTGACCAACATTGCTGGCAGAACGTGACGACCCGTGGCACGTAGCCTCTTGCACGTGAAACAGTTGCTGCCAAAATGACCCTCCTCATCATTCACGGTTGGCATTCTAGTCAGCCTCCACATCATCACCGCTATTAACTCATCAACCTACATCACCAGCACATTCCAACAAAAATGGCGACTCCACTAGGGAGGTCATCTTAGAGCTTCGTCTTGTTTTGCTCTTCAATAGCGTAATATCTTCAACATTCTTCCTCAACAATATTTATTCGTCTTCAAAAGAAATTTTTTGACCATGCCTGTCACAAGAACAACTTCATCTCACATCGTTGACGAAAATCAAGAGCCTAACCAAGATTATAGATGGGAAGTTTAGCAGCAATGTCGACTGACACATTTTGGATGATATCTTGCAAGGAATCATTGATCCTAATCTTGCATCTCTGATCCAAGTTATTCGATTTTGCACAAGGATCAACAAAGAACTACTCATCTTCTCGCCAACTTGCAAGCTTAACATACTATGCAGGATCTAGCATAATTAGTCAACATGGCTGGGGCATAAGAGGTTTAGATTGGAGCTATCGATGGTACTGGGGGCTTTACTGTGAAACCAAATAACTCAGCTTCAACAGTAATTGCAGTTGCTAGCATCGATGGAACTCCACCCAATGTAGCCAACTCTACTTAAGGCTTCGTCACCATGACGGATCTTATTGTTCTCTTAGATAGGGAGTGTTTCAGACAAAGTTCAACCACTTTTTGGTTCATCGATGATCCACCATACTCGAAGGAGATTTTATCAAAGCCCTACCCAAAGAAATATGAAAGTCCTACATTCCCGCAATATGATGGGAGAAAGGGCAGCAGTGTAGAGTATGTCAACAAGTTCTTTGATGCCTTGGGGGCTCACGCTGGTGATAAGGACTTGTGCCTAAGTGAGTTTTCTAAAACCCTCTCCGATAGAGCTTACACTTGGTATACTACTTTGCTCCCTAGCTTTATCCACTCTTGGGATGAAATGGTTGAGCAATTTTGTCAAATATATTTTCAAAGTGAGGAGCGCAATACCATTCTTGATCTTTATAATACTCGCCAATGTGCTGGCAAAGATTTGGTGGTTTATGCAAAAAGGTTTACAAATTTGGTACTTGATTGTTATGGCGGCCATGTTGAATCTTTCTTGGTGGAGATCTACATCAACAACATGTTCCCAAGATATCGTGCTATCCTTGAAAATATCAAGATAAGTCAGTGTGCAAGGCTACTTAATGCTGCTAGGAGAATAGCCATTTTTGTCAAAGCCATCTCTGTTGGAAGTCTATAGTGAAGTCAGCAGAAAAGAAGGCCACTGCTCGCACCTCAACTATCCATGCAAAGCGAAGCAAAATGTCTAGCTTTTGAAGCTAAGAATGAAATATCCTATAAGCACTTTATGTCTCTTGGCGAAATTGATTATCTTACACCACCAAACAAGCTTGCTTGTCATTTTGCTTCATCAACATTATAGTCTCATGGCTTCAAACCAACCAGTGGTATTATCTTTTTGCACAAGTAACATTTGAATCTTTTATATTTGCTTATACATCAAATGCATTACTAGCACTTGAGTCACATCATCACCAACCTACTAGAGACATTACTTCTTTTACATAGCCAGAATTAGTGCCTTTTTGCAAAAATCCCCTTTTTTGTTCTAGAACCTAACAAGGCAAACAAAGATAAAACATATTAGTTAAAATAAAAATAAGACTAAAATAAAAATAAAAATAAAATTCTATTAAAAATTTGAGTTATGATAGTTGCCTCTCTTTTCTTTTATTTTTGCAAAGACTGAAAAGAAAAGACAAGAATAACTCAAATTTTCAACTCTTTTTTTATTTTTGATAACTAAACAGGTAAAGTAAAATGCGTTGAATGACTAAACAGGTAAAGTAAAAATGGTTAAGAAATCGCAATAGTCGTTTGACCAAACAAGTAAAGTAAAAACGATTAAAAAACCGCAACGGTCATTTGATCGAACAAGTAAAGTAAAAATAGTTTTATAACTACAACGGTCGAATGATCGAACAAGCAAAGTGAAAATGGTTAAGAAACCGCAACGGTCGAATGACCGAACAAGTAAAGTAAAAACAGTTTTATAACTGCCATGGTCGAATGACCAAGCAAGTTGATGTTAAGTGAGTTGATCTTAAATGAGTTGATTTTAAAATTTAAGTTGCAACAGTCAAACGACCAAGTAAGTTGGGTAGCTACGGTCAAATGACCAAGCTGATTGAGTAAGTTAATCTTAAATGATTTTGATCTTAAATGAGTTTATCTTAGCTGAGTTGATCTTAGATGAATTGATTTTTAAACAAGCTGATCCTAAATGGTTAAGAAACTATAATGGTCGAATGACCGAACAAATAAAGTAAAAATTGATCAAATGATCAAAGAAAGTAGAGTAGAGTACAAGTATGGTCAAAGGACCGAAAAAGTATAGCATCAGTATGGTCAAATGACTGGAACAGTAGAGTATTAGTAAGGTCGAATGACCTAACAGTAGAATATGAGTATGGTCGAATGACTAGAGCAGTAGAGTATGAGTATGGTCGAGTGACCAAAACAGTAGAGTATCAGTATGGTCGAATGACCAGAGCAATAGAGTATGGGTATGGTCGAGTGACCGAAACAGTAGAGTATTAGTATGGTTGAATGACCATAATAGTAGAGTATGAGTATGGTCAAGTGACCGAAATAGTAGAGTATCAGTATGAGTATGAGTATGGTCGAGTGACCGAAACAGTAAAGTATCAATATGGTCGAATGACCGTAATAGTAGAGTATGAGTATGGTCGAGTGACCGAAACAGTAAAGTATCAATATGGTCGAATGACCGTAATAGTAGAGTATGAGTATGGTCGAATGACCGGAACAGTAGAGTAATCCGCAACCATGAAACTTTTTTAAAAGATTCGCAACCATGAAACATATGCAAGTGAGACAATCTTCATATATAAGATAAGGTAGAATGAAGAGAGGTTAAGAAACTTCCCTGAACATATTGGATGTCTATATTTGACAAGAGTCTTGTGTCTTTCATGTTGCACATTCATCAATCAGTGATTATCCCTATGTAGCAACTCAAAAGATCCACATTCACAAATGCCATATTGAATGCAAGAGGTGGAATCTCATTTGTTTCCCATGAGGAGATATTTGAAAATATTGCTCCAATAAGTTGAACTTTCATTTGCTATTGGAGTTTTAGCTAGCATGGATGACTCCTTAGCTATGGAATTCGGCTTCATTTCTCCCTATAATCCTCATCCAACCTTTCGAATTCATCAAGAGGTTTGAATTAGATAGACAATTATATTAACTGAAATGAATCTATCATATTCAACTAATATTCCCAATACTAAATAAAAGGCAAGGTTGGAGTAAAACGCAAACAGAACAATAGCAAAGATTGATTCCACTGGATTCAAGAAAGGGCTGAATAATCAAATGGTCAACTTCCTTTAGTGACAAAAGAAGTCTAGCTAGTAACACAAGATTTTGCTGTAATGGGTTACAAGATATTTAGACCATAAATCATTACTTCAGATCATCTTTTCTTTTGCAACTCTACCCATCAGTCCTTTAGTCCATGAGAGAGAATTTCATTCCCTTTTTAAATGTTGACACTTCAAATCTTTCCCCTTTTCATGAACTAACTCTTGTGCTTAGAAGAAGGAAGTTTTCCACTGTCAATGCTTGGAGCTTTGATGTCTCCTCTCTTTTTTTTCTTTTTTTTTAATGTATGCCCCTTGACATAGAAGGCTTCAAACCCTCAAATAAGGACTTTTCCTAGGCTTGTAACATGGCTTGGGTTAGGTTACGATGAAAGAAAGGATAAAGGCTCAAAATCCATATATTCCCCTCATATTCCTCTCTTCACTTCCCTGGTCATTAATGTGGGTTAATAGAAAGAAAATCACTTTGGGTTTTGTAAATTTGAATGATTACCTTTTTCTAACTCAAAAGGGGTAAGCAAAAGGGTAATGTTCAACTATTTAGGATGGAGAAATAGGGCCTTTCATCATTGGATTTCCACTTTCCAAGTCAAGGAAACTTTTAACTTGTTAGACTGGCTTTCTCCGTTTTGACCTAACTCTCTCTTTTTTTCTTTTTTTTTTCTTCTTTTTTTTTCTTCTTTTTGTTGATGATATTGGCGTTCATTGGATGATGATAATCAATTCCATATGGATATCTCAACAAGAGTGTTCATCCAAAGAAAGCTTCTTTAACAACATATGGCCTTTCATAGTTTGGTGTAAATTTGCCCCTAGGTTCCTTTTCATTTAGCATGATCTTCCTTAGGATAAGATCTCCTTGATGAAATACTCTAGGTCTGACCTTCTTGTTGTAAGTTGCTGCCATTCGTTCCTGATAACATTGGCCATAACAAAGAATTATCAATCTTTCTTCATCAAGCAAGTTGAGACTATCAACTCTTTTCTTTCTTTCTCTTTTTTTTTTTTTCATAGATAAGCATCGATTTTTTTTTTAATCTCCTTTTTGTCATCTTCAGTGCCCCTATTAATGGTTTCTGTCTCTTGATTTGGTTGCAGCTTTGGTTCTTCCTCTCTTAATATTTGAGATAGTTCATGAGAGAGATCAAGACTTTCATTGTCTTCTTCATTATAAGTCTGATCATCCATCTCACATATAAAGTCTAACATAGCAACATTGTTTGAGGATTCATCATTAGTAGGCTTGAAAATTTGGATGGAAGTAAATAAATGGTCACATGATAATAAAGCAAAGATAAGAACATGTTATTGGATAACCTCATGAAATATATCATTAAAGAGTGGTTTGTACAATAAAAGTTCAAGTAAAGTTGCATCATGATGGTGTTTACAATGATAGATAGGATTGCAACATGTTTCATTGAAAAGGAAAGCATGGGAATACTAGAAGCATGATAACATAAATTTCAGAAAATATAAAGGTGCTTGTGGAATCCCTCCCTTCACATAGTCACAAGTAAAACTACTAGAGGCTGACTTCTTTTACTCAAAGATGAAAGTTGCAGGGAGAAGTTCTGCTGTCCAATTAGCCTGAAAGCTTCCATTGACTAGTGAAACTCCCCTATCAAATTTCAATTGTTCCTTATCTAAACCATTTATAGTCAAATTTCTCCATGAGTCACATAGTGATTCTTCTTCCCTTATTCCAAGAAGCATAGACTCATGTGAACCCATTGGAGCTTTCGCATGATGAACAAGATGGAAGTTGGGGTGCTTCTCCATGGATGCCCTTTCAACAAGCATCCTCCTCCACCTTTCCTTAGGATCTATCATGTTGGTTGGCTCAAAGAGGTTGTTGAAGCCAAAATAGTCTTCCTCATCATCAGAACAAACTTCATTAGTAATATCATCCTCAGCCATTTCCTTAAACTATGCTATGGATTTTTCTGACTCTTGAGCAAACATAAACTTCAAAGATCCCATTGCTTGTAACTCCTTAACCTTTTTCTGAAAATCTTCACAATCTTTCAAAGTATGCCCCTTCATATTGGAGTGGTAAGGACAAACCAAGGCATCATCAATTATCACAGGTGAAACATTCAAGCTCATTTGCGCAATCGGTTGAATCAAATTATATTTTGTCAAAATGGCAAACAATTCATCAAGAGACAAAAAATTGGCATTCTCCAACACGAGCTTTTCAACTTCATCAAGGGCAACCATATTCATTGTGCCTGCATCATGAGGGGGTAAAGGATTTCGAGTGATGTTTGGAGTGCTCTCGGCTTCCTTAGCATCAAGCTGAAGTTTACCCTCGTCGATGAGATCTTGAATTTTATGCTTCAAAGTTGTACAATGTTCAGTACTATGACCCACTACATTATGATATTCACATTTAGCTTGCAGATCATACCAATGCGGATAAGGTGGTCAAATAGGGTAGATTTGCAATGTCTCCACCAAACCCACTGCCACCAATTGTTCCAACACCTCACTGTAAGGGATTGGAAGCTTGGTGAATTGCCATGGCCTATTAGTCGATGGGAATTGTTGCCTAGTTGGAGCTTGAGTATTAAAGTTTGGCCTCCTCTGAGGATAGGTGGTAAGCTTAAAGGCCGAAGTGTATTGCAATTGAGGTTGCTGATTATAAGGAATCTTTGCCACATTATAAATTGGTTTTGCATGACAAGTGGAAATATGACTAAAAGCTTCTTCATCTTCTTTCTCCGTCGGGTGCAAACTTCTTTAAAGTAGATCCTGCACTGCCCATTTTGACTTGTTTTAATTGTTTTTGGATGGCTTGAAAGTCCATAATTATGCTTGTCTTAAGTCCATCTTCAATTTGTTCACCCGCTGTCACTAGTTGAGCAAAAGTATATCCCACACAAGGAGCTAACCATGCACGGAAGATCCCAGTAGTTGACTTGATAAAGAGAGAGCATATTTCACTGTCGGTGAGAGGTGGAATGACTTTAGCTGCTTCGGATCTCCACCATTGAGCAAACTCCTTGAAAGTCTCATTACCCTTCTTGGTGATTCTCTGCAAGCTATCCCTAGTAGGAGCTAGACTGATATTATACTCATACTGCTTCATGAAAGTTTGAGACACATCCTTGAAAGTGCGAATCTTCTTTTTGTCAAGAATGGAGAACCAAATACTTGCTGGGCCTGACAGACTGTCTTGAAAGTAATGAATGAGCACCCTTTTACCCTTGGCATTAGGTGCCATTTTCCTGGCGTACATCTGCAAGTGGGCATAAGGACAACTTGAGCCATCATACCTGTCAAAATTTGGCTATTTGAACTTGAAATTCCTCTGGATTCCTAGATAGTAGCGGAGATAATCTAAATCAATAAAACCATAAAACTATGGCCTTTGCATCGCTTTCAAAGCCTCTTCTAACTGTTGCAACTTGTGATCAACCTTCCTTGATCTCCCGTCCTCTAAAACTGGCCTCAACATCTCAACTAAGGGGGGTAGGTTGAATAGCTGGCACTTGTCCCATCAAAGGTGGCATGTTAAAGGTAAGAGGTGTGGTTGTGAGCAAAATAGGGTTGTTCATCTCGAGTGGTAGATGTGAGGTTTCCACAAGTAGAGGTGACATTTATGGTGCATGTGAAGATGACTTCCCCACTAAAGGTTGATTCTCATAAATGGGTGGAAACTGCAATTGTGTGACCATGGGAGCCTTAGCACGACTACCCGGTGCGATGGTAGATGATGGAATAGGAACAGATGGGGTAGGTGTTGTAGATACCAAGGCTATAGATGAAGAAACAAAACTAGTAGTCAGATTTGACAAAGTGAGACTGATGGCCTGAAGAGTCATAGCCATAGTTTGCATTGTAGCCTCCAATTTATCAACCCTTTCATCAACAGTTGATTTTTTTGGATTAGTAGCAGTATTTTCTTCGAACATCGTGATTACTCTAGATCTGAGCAAATACGAAGAATGTCGCTTTTTGAAGATCTTCTGCCTTGGAGCTATGATTAAAACAACTTTTACCTATCAACAGGAATGTAAAGATAAAAAGGAAAAAAATTAGAAAACTAAAAAGACTTTAGCCCTTTTTGATTGGACCATCAGTTTCCTTTTGAAATTCCATATGGATTCTCACACTGGCATTCCCATCTTGTGCAAAGATATTTTCCTATTTTACAATAAGTTGTACTAGAACATGACTTTTCATTAACTAAAGAAATGCACTTTAAACAAAGTTAGCAAGCATTACAAAGTTGCATTCACAGTGCTTACAAATTCATTCTTTTAAAGCTAAGATAAGCTAAGGAATGCACTTTAGACAAAGTAGGTAAGCACTACAAAGTAGGCAAGCATTACAAAGTTGCATTCAAAGTGCTTACAATCTTATTACAAGACATAAATCCTAATACAACTTTTTGAGCACATTAGATATATCAATGATAAAGTCGAAGACTGGTTGGAAGAATCCCCTCTCAGTTGGATGGGTCCTTTGAGCAATGTGGTGATGAGTCTCGGCCATTTTCCCTTCAAATTAAGTCACCAAAGCAGTTATGTCGCTGACAACTTCACGTAGGGTAGTGTTCTCTTCAACAAGAGTTTGGTTCTTTTGCTTCTAGGCTTGGAGTTGACAGTGCACATCTTCCATGGTAATTACAGTTGATAGTCATGTCTTGTAGTTGCCTTTCCAACTGCTCATTGGCTTTGCGAAGGTGTTCATTGACCTTAGTCAACTGGTTCAGATAAGAGATGGTCTTTTCATTGAGCCTTTGAGTACGGGAAGAATACTCCAACAAAGTCTTGTATGAAAAAGCTTGTGTCTTGGATGTGTGAGAATCCATATTTCTTTTCAAAGATCATAGATGGTCCAAACAAAAAAGGCTTGAGAACTAAACACAAAATTGATTAGATAAAGATAATGAGTGATCATGTATAATCAAATGAATATGCATATGTGATATGAGACTTGAAAAATGAAAATTTCTACCTTAATCACGGATTTTACTTCATTGGATAGACTTTTGACCAAGAAGAAAGATTGTATTCATTCAAACAAGTTTTCTTTGACAAATCTAGATTTCTGATGTTTGTACAAAAGCTCCCAAGTAACAAAATTTCCTCCAAGTTGATCAAGTTGTATTTGAGGAGTAAAAGTACAAGAATCCACTACAGGACTACACCACAGGAAGTGATGATACTCATCAATGGTGGGCACCAACTCAAAATGTGGAAACACCAAAAGCTTGACATTTTGGCACATAGAATTTCAACATGGCTCTGAACAAATCCCAATCCAGCACCACTGATAATAGATCCCCAATTCACCCAAATCAAACCTCAAAGTCATACTTTTCCTTAGAGAACAACAAGCCATAAGCCTCTTTCAACAACTTCAAGTCAAGTTTTGAGGCATTGACTGAAAAGATTAACTCCCTAGCTCTCTTAGCAATAGAATGAGATGTGACATCTTCACCAAGTCTCTTCCCTTGTCTAGTTGTATCCTCGGTAAATTCCATGTCTAATGCATGATCTTACCTAAACAAAAGGCTTAAATAAGTTAAACATAAATCATACCCTCACATGCCATACCTCATTAAGTGTCCAAAAATAAGCTACCATATGCGCAAACAAAGGTTAGTGAAATAAAATGCCCCTTCTGTGTCCTAAACACGAGACGTCTAACCTCACGGGTGCGATGCTAAAGGAAACATGTCCTAGGGTTGGCACCTTTCTAAGGTTAATACATGTTTTCCTAAAGGGCATTAGGCCTTCTCAACCATTTATCCTTTTATGAATCAACGAGAGATATTTCCAAAAGCTAATACGCAGGATGATATTACATCATCAAGTGTCATAGTATCCAATGGAAACAACCTAATGGGAACCGATCTTACTCCTCAAAGCAGGAAGAATTGCTCTTCTAAGCCAGATTTGTAAGGATTCCAGACTAGAGGTCGAGTTCACCTCCGACACGGACCTAATGCAGAATAATAGTGGGTGTGTGCAAGGGGCATGACACTCCAATAACCTGCATAATGGCAACCACAAAAATAGCAACATATATCTCACGGCAAGTAGATAAAGCAAACATACATGTAAAGCACCCAACAAATATAGCACTCACAAACAAACCTACTTACACAGTAGGAAGGGACTCACCTAGTACTCTCATGCCAAATGCAAATAGTTAGCACATCCACATACAAACAATGAGGCATATAAGCGTGATGCATGATGAATAAGCATGTAACCTTAATGATGCATGAGCATGTGAGATAATATGATGCGTGAACATGTAAGCAAAACATGATGCATGTCAAGACGTAACAAGAAACTAAACAAAGGCAAAAACAATCAAAGCAACCACCGAAACAATGAGCAAACAAGCAACAAGCAACAAGCAACACGCGACAAGCACATACAATAAATAACAAAGACCCACAAAGACTCAAAAAACAAAGAAAAATCAAAAGTTAAAAATTCCTTAAAGTTAAAGTATTAGCTCGACCCTCGTGAACCTAGAATATGGAAACCAGAGATTCTAGGTTCGGTCCCTAGTGAAGTTGCAGATCTGTTGACGACTACTTAAAAGGATTAAGTGTAAAAATATAAAAAGAAGGAGTTGCCACTCGTCCAAATTATAAGGTGAGACAAGTCAAAAAAAAAAAAAACAAGTCTACATAGAGATCGGGGTCTGAGAGTTCAGTTAGAAGTAAGGAAGGGAATATGCGCACTTCACAATCTTTTGCTTAAACACGGCTACATACTTTAAAATTGGGGTTTTGATTCAACTTATTTATTTTATTTATGTTTGAGTCTCAATAAGTAAACTTGAGAAATGGATGGACCAAATTGCAATATTTAAAAAAATATTTGGACTAAAATGGACAAATTCAAGAACATGCATGCGAAATGAGCATAAATAAAAAGTTAAGGGACTAATGTGATTAAATTCAAAACATGAAGGACTGATTTAATTAAATTCAAAATATAGAGGACTGATTTGAAAAGAGTTGAAATATGTGGACTAAATTGCTTAATTATAAAAGTTTTGGATGAAATTAAAATAAAAAAAGATAATTTTGACTTTGATTAAAATTAATAGAAATTAAAGATTTAAATTAATTAATATGATCATTAATTTAATTAAATAATTAATTTAACATTAATTAAAATTAATTAATTATATTATTAATCTTTAATCAAAATAAATAATATAATTATCTTAAATTAAGATCAATAAATATAATTAATT
>BPVZ01000034.1:1814258-1830663 GCA_020521535.1 Rubroshorea leprosula
TAAGCTCGCAAGCAGCTCATAAAATCACCCACCAATAAATACCTAACACCAGTAGAACACGAACTTCACAAACACATATCCTTGAAAGCTTCCACAAACTGCAACCCACTTCCTAGAGACACCAAAATATCCTTTAAAATCCACAAAGGATCGAACTTTTTTTGGAGCAAAACCTCGATAAGACTATCTGCTCCAAGATAAACAGCAGAAGGGAAAACACACTAAATCCCAAAAAAGCACTAATTTAGAGCAAACCCAGATTAGCGTGGGTAGGAGAAAACTCTAATGAACAGAATGAAAAATCAAATCTTGCTACCTACTTCAACGCAAGCTCTCAATATGCAACAATGGGGATAGAAAAGCGAAAATCAAGCTATGAAATTGCAAGAAACGTTGAATTGAAATCAAATCGGAATTATGGCCGAGAATTCAAAATAATGAGTAAGAGATAAATCAGAGAGGGAGATAAATATAGAATAAATCTGGGTTTGCAGAGGGGCCATTCTGGGTTCTCTCTCAAGCGGTTCCTGCTTCTAACAAACACAAACTCGGAGCAGACAGGATCGAACCCAAGGTGAAAGCTTAGAGCGAATTGACAATGGTGGTAACCGTCTCATCTCCATGGGGCAAGCCTAGCGCCTGGGCGCTCGACGCTGAAGAACATGAAGCCGAACTCCAACAGTTGAAGGACCAACCAAACCCCGCCCTTCCCACCAAGCAGTTCACGGGGGAATCTGGGTTTGAGAAAAACCCATATCTGGGTTTGACAGGAGAAGAAAAAGGCCGGCAGCAGTAGTAGCAGAAGGATTGGCCTGGATTTGCAGAGGTATCGAGTGCGCCGGCGTTGTACTCGTTGTTGTTGATGACGACGATCTCATTTGCTTCTCGGTTGTTTGAGAAAACCCAAGGCTTGGGTTTGCAGAGGTAAGAGAAAAGGAAAGGTAAAGGAGAAAGAAAATGAAGGAGGAGGAAGAAATCTGACGTGGGTGAAAAAAAATGAATTATTATTTTTAAATTAAATGAAAATGCCAACTCATAAAAAAAACGCCAACTATGTTTTTCTTTTCCATGTCATTAGTTAAGTAAAAAAAAAGAATTGATTTGCTGGCATTTTAACGGGCCACCTGGCGTTTAACTGACGGAAGGACCATTTTGGTACCAAAAATGAAAGTTCAAGGATAATTTTGGTACTTTTTTAAGTTGAGGGACAATTTGGGTACCAAAGTGCAAAGTTGAGGGACCAAAATGGTACTTAAACCTAGTTTTAATTGCATTTCACCCATCCAATTTTCCATCTCTTTAATTAAGTCCCTCATCTTAATTTCTTCGGTCTCCCTTTTCCAATTTTCTTTTCAAAAATCCCCCTTTTTTGCTCCAAAACCTAACAAGGCAAACAAAGATAAAACATATTAGTTAAAATTAAAAAAAGGCTAAAATAAAAATAAAAATAAAAATAAGTTTCTATTAAAAATTTGAGTTATGACAGAGGTCTGCTGGCAATGTTATCTTCCATGACCAATATTAGTGACTTTTCAAGACCTGCTAGCTATATTATCTTTCATGGTCGGTATTAGTGCCTCTACAAGGCTTACTAGCGATATTATCTTTTATGACGAGTATTAGTAACTCTTCAAGACCTATTGGCAATATTATCTTTCATGGCTAATATTGGTGCCTCTTTAAGACTCGCTGCATTTACGTCATCCTCAACTTGCTAATGGAGTGTTCTTCTATGGCTAGTATTTCTTGCCAATGGTATTCTTACACTTGGTCAGTACTTTTGCTACTTTGATGAAGTGCATCAACACTGGGGGTTGAAGAACATGGCTGCTCATAAAACAAATGGACTAGGCTCATTGCCATAACTATTGGTTGTTTCAACACAATTCTGACAAAGTGGGTGACCTATCTGGGCAACTTCATTAGGTGACTTCGCTAGGCAACTTTGCTAGGCGACTTCGTTGGGCAACTTCGCTAGGCGACTTCGTTGGAACTCAGGCGCTTTTTCTCTTCACTGAGTAATTTCAGATGTGCCTCAATTGATTTCAACATGACCTCTAGCTTAAGCATAAACTCTTTTTATATTAACCAAGGATTTTTGCACATTTTCAACATACTTTGCCTGCTTGTCAATTTGCTCATCCCAGTTGCCAGACATGCCACTCCTAGCCATGTTGAACCTAACTTTGCCAAGGTTTGCCTTCGCTAGCTCAAGTAGCTCCAACTTTAAAGTTTATGTTCTTGGCATCATCTATAACATCCTTACACCAATGAAAGAATTCCTCATCCATCTCAACAAAGGGAGTTACTTCCATGCGCCTCATAGCCACACAAAGATTTATAAAGGCATTCTCAATCATTACTTTCTTAGCCTCACCACACATGTCATTTATATCACTCAACTTGGCTGGAACCGAGGAGGACTTGTCCTTAGACATGATTTTTCTAGAGCTAATAGCCTTCTTTGATATACTCATGGCTGGTTCGTCAACATCTATCTCATCTTCGCTGGGAATGGATTCTTCTAAAGCTGTAGCTAAGTATGGCAAGCCTTTCTTTCTAACGCAACTTTTTATGCCAACTTCGACATTAAACATTCCATCATCTACATCGCCATTCTCATGGTTGGACTTATGGTTACCTTTTGATGCTTCATCACTCTTGGTGGATGATGCACCAAATACGCACTACTTTTAGGCAAGTGAACCTAATCGATTATGCAGTATAAGATGAGTAAGATATCATTCCCTCGAGAACTATCCTACACTACCAAGACAATATTAATCTAATCTAAGTTGAATTAACCAATTAATGGGGTAAAACTAAACTATTTAAAAGAAAACTACTTAAACTAAAAGAATTTAACTAAACGAATTTTCTAAGTTAAGAAACTATGAATGGGAAAAAACTAGAGCTTAGATTTCATTTAATTCTGAATTATGCAACTATTTAACTAATTTAATTCAAATTCAAATAATAGTGTTATCACATGAGATGGCGGATTTCCCTAAATTAATTAACTAGCTTTCTCAAGTCAAGTTAATCCTTCATTGGTTTGCTAAATTAATCATATCTCTATATAATTTTAAACAAACTAATGAGCATTAAATTCTATGGAAACCTCTAGCTTAAAAAGGGGGAGCTACTAACTCTCTTCTCTTCCTCTACTATCACATGTGAGCTAATTACCTCTTGGTTTCATAGTCTAACACACGATTTATATTATTATTGGTCTAATTTATGCAATTCTTTATCAAGTTCATGCATAAATCACTAAATCAATTGAAAGGTGATCAGGCTCTCAATGCATTAAGCTCAATAACAGAAACTCATCATGCAAATAACTAATAAATCTTGAATTAACTAAGAAAAACAATCACATAATCCAAAAATTAAAATCCATCCATCCCTAGTTCAAAGAAATCTAGCCACAAATATTTATGTTCTCAACAGCCAAAATTCAATAATCCCAGTAGACAATCATGATAAAAAAAATTCAAGTTAAGAATCAACAACACCCATCCAATGAAGAACAAGCCAAACTCGTGTTGCTGTCCCTCCCAAACAAAGCTGGTGAAGAAGAATAGAGGTTGGTCGATAGCGTTACCTCTTTCACGAACAGATCTGGGTGGGCATCCTCCCTTTTGTGCAGAGCAGATTCGGTTGTGGGGCTGTCTCTTTGAGTAGATGCCAATAGATTGGGCGGTCACTTTCTACGGACTAATTTGGGTTTTTTAGCTTTCTCCTATGTGTAGAGCAATTTCGGGGCTTCTTCTTTTCTCCCTTTTTTAGTGTGCCAAGCAGCATATATATATAAAGAATTAGAAACCCCTATTTCTTCTTAGCCCTAGCAGACATGGGCTTTATTTTGGGCCTGAAATGTTGTCGGCCCACACCTTGGCAACACAGCCCAATTCTCTTTATTTTTTGCAATTTGTCCAATGTCGAATCATGCAATTCAACTAAAAAACTGTATTGATACAAATAGAATTGGGTTGAGCTCATAAAAGATCAATTGTAGCTCTGCTTCTTAGCTTTCCAAGGCCTCAAGAATCATCTCAATCCGATGCCTAAAGAAAAAGATACGGTTAAATTACTACAACTTATGTAAATTGCCACTTATTGAAAAATTAATTCCTATCTTAATTTTCACCTACAAACAATGAAATTAATGTAAACCAAGGTGAAACTAAGTTACAACTGACCCATAAAATTAAATTCTAAGCTCAAAAAGGGTAGATAAATGCATATCAAAATTAAACTCATCAAATACCCCCAAACTTAAATTCTTGCTTGTCCTAAAGCAAAAGAAAGCTAGAAAAAACTAGAGCTCACATACATTCTTCCCCACACAGATAACACAAGGAGCATCAACATTCAACTCGATTTTTAGTTCAAATTTCAATAATACCAAGCAAGGGAGTTGATGACTATCACCTTCATATTCATGAATATCTTTAAATAAATCCATGCAAAGTTGTAATAAGCATCATTGAAACATGTAACAACCATACCATGTAATTACCCCCTTTTTTTCTTCTCTTTTTTTCTTTTTTTTTTTTTCAGCCATACATCACAATCTTCCTTGAGCTATCATTCATCTTTTGACACGAACACTAACATTTGTGATGAAAGCACCCGGTTACTCAATAAGTCACAAATTCAAAGTGCTTTGCATACTCATATTTCAAGTTACCGTTTGACGTGAAAGTTGACATGGTCTCATGCCTAACCCCCAGTTACTAAGCACTTAGAAACATTGGAGTAGAAATTATCAAACTCTTTTGTGTGCTGGCTTATCCCCTTTTTCTTCTTGTCAAGTTTCTTTAGGCTTTCTAAGTTACCATGTAATGAGCTTTTTGCCAATGACTCCCAAACCAATTGGCTTTAGGGCATTAGGTGAAGAGACACCTCTACGAGCATACTTACTCAAGTAACAAAGGCCACAAAACATTTGACTATTTTTCTTCTTCTTCTTCTTCTTCTTTTTTCTTAAAAGCAGTTTCAAGGGATAATTAGACAGGATAGTCATCACAGAAACAATGGCACCTATTCACAAAATGCATGTAATTTCCAACCAAACCATTATAAAATCAAAACTCTCAACTCCTCTCATCAAGGTATTACTAAATTTTGACCCAATCATCAAATAAAAACAGTATCCCTCACTTGCAACATCTGTGCAACAAAATATGCATAGCCTCATTTGACTATATTCACTCCATGCTAGAAAATTAGATTCAGACGCATGCATCCAATACTCTAAATCTTCAAACCACAACAAAAGCAAGAACACAAAAATATCCTTCCCCAAACTTAAAATTAACATTGTCCTCAATGTAAAAAACAAATAAATGAATAAGAGAAGAAAAACAATACTCCCCTATTTTGCTCTTCCTATTGTAGACATGCAATGTGTTCTTGTAGAGCCAAAAAATCTTGTTGTAGGTGCCTAAGATGCTGCAAGTGCAATAAAAAGCTAACCCAACCAAAAACTCAACGCGAATTAGTAAAAAGAAAATGAATAAAAGAATTAAAAAACTCAATGCAAAACAGAAAAATGTCAAATAACAGTTTTTTTTTTCTTTTTGTAGACTTGATTAGTTGGTTCTTTTTGTTTTAAGCAATTAGTTGTTGATTTGCACATTTTATAGTCTAATTTGTTTTTTTGTTTTTATTTTTTATTTATCTTAGTATATATATATATATTGTGAGGATAGTAGTGCATGACCCGTAGTAGAGGTGGTGACCTTGTCCCATTTGACCCTGAAATTGAGAGAACTTTTAGGGAGTTTTTAAGAAAGCAAAAGCAGAGCATCATGGCAGAAGAAGGCGGAGGACAAAATAATGCACGCACTCTTGGTTCGTATGCCACCCCATCCATTGAAGGAATAGCATCCAACATTAGGAAGCCAGCGATTCAAGCCAATAATTTTGAAATCAAACCATCTATCATTCAAATGGTCCAACAAACTATTCAATATAATGGTTTGCCTAATGAAAATACTTATTTGCATATTACTAATTTTCTTGAAATTTGTGATACTTTTAAGTATAATGGTGTTAGTAATGATGCTGTTAGGCTTACATTAGTCCCATTCTCTTTGCGTGATAAAGCCAAGAGTTGGCTTAAATCTTTTCCTGCAGGTCATTTTACCATATGGGATGTTTTGGTAGAAAAATTCTTAGATAAATTTTTTCCTTTTTCAAAAACAGCTAAGATGAGAAATGACATTACTACTTTTGTTCAATTTGATATGAGTCATTATATGAGGCATGGGAAAGATTTAAGGAATTGTTTAGGTAATGTCCAAATCATGGTTTACTTGTTTGGCTCCAAATGCAAACTTTTTATAATGGTATGACTCCTCCTAATTGTTCTATAATTGATGTAGCTACAGGGGGTAATCTTATGAATAAAACAATGGAGGAAGGTTATAAGCTGTTGGACGAAATGGCCTCTAATAGCTATCAATGGACTAATAATAGAGCTACCAAAAAGGGAGTTGGTTTACATAATGTTGATGCATTTACTTCCTTATCTGCTCAAATTTCTGTTTTGAATAAAAAGTTAGATAGCTTAGGAGCATCAGCAATGAGTATTTCATCTAATAGTCGGGCAATTTGGTCATGCTAATGTTGAATGTTAAGTAGGTAATTCAGTTCAATCTTCTAATGAGCAAGCTAATTTTGTTTCTTCTAGTGGTAGGTCTAATTTTAATCCATACTCCAATACCAACAATTCAGGATGGAGGAGCTGTAATATCCCGAATTTTTGGGAATATAAGTGTAAGTTAGGGACTTAATTGTGAGAAAAGATTGTTTTGGGGCTTAATGTGAATATTTCCAAAGTTGAGGGACTTAAAGAGGGAAAGATTTTGGATAAGGATGACTTCTTTTCTTTTTCCTTTTCTTTCTTTCTTTTCTTCCCAGCCTTGCCCAATTTTGCTCTTCTTCTCCTTTCTTCCCGCTGCAGCCACTCGAAAGAAGAAAAAGAAAGAGAACCCAGCCATGCCTTTGAGAAACCGGTAAAGCTTGATGATTTTCCCTTCTTTTCTTGTTCTAGAACCTGATTTGGAACCCAGAAATCTCCCCCTGCAGGAAGCTTCCGGATCTGCTCTGTCCTTCCTCCCCTGTCCGCCGGCTGCTCTTGCTTGTGGGGTGTGAATTGCTCGGTTTTTTGGTAAGAAATAGCTCGAAATTCCCCTTCTCTAGCTTTAATTGCCTTGGGTTTGCCTTAATTGCTCTTGTTCCTCCCATTTTTTGGGTAGATTACGTGATTCTTCCCTGCACTTGCCGCCGGCTTCTCTCCCAAACTGCAGCTCGGTTTTGCTTGCTAAATTATGGTATGTGACAACCCTTTTAAGGCTTAAATTAGCCATTTAGTTTGTTGGCTGTGTTGTTCGAATTTGACAGAAAAATAGGGGAGAAATTGATAGTAATTAGACCATGATTTAGCTTGATTCAAGTAGAATTTATATGATTGAGTGTTAATGGACTGCTATTTGATTTTTGGAGGAAAATCCCGTGAGATTAGTTAGTGTTTTGGCCAATTTGTGGAAGTGGAGTTACTGTTCACGTCGGGGCCACTGTTCACCGGCACTGTTCACCGGTTACTGTTCACACCCCAAGGGCCAACATTTAACGGGAATTTAAGTGATTAGCTTGTGATATAAGAACGAATTTGGAGATATTTGATCATGTGGAGATTGATAGGAATAGCATTGTGATTAGGAATGATCTTAATGATGATTTCAGTTTGAATTTATGATAGTGCGATAATTAATTATTGGGTATCTTGATTAGGTTCTTGATCGTTCTGTCAGTTTAGTACGTGGATTGAGTGCTCGGTTTTATGCGAGTGAGGTAAGTAAATTTATGGTAATGCCCGTACTGTTTTAAAAGCATGTTTTGATTTGTTTTTGAAGTGGTGGCGGGACTAAACCCGTTTTACACAAATATGACTGATTTGAAGTGAAATGTCTTATGCTTTTCATTAAATTGAGCATGCCTACTTGAAATTTAATTGATTGTCCCGATGATTTGAAAGTGATTAGTGAATTATGAATTTTCTGTTAACTTCTGCCTGTTTTGTCTCCGATACGGTCATGTTATCCTGTTGCCCGCTAGTGGGAGGTCAAACGCTAGCACATGTCGACATGTTCCTGATAGAACCGGTTCATTCCTGTAATCCTGCTAGTGGGAGTTAAACACTAGCAATTCCTGTTGCCTGCCAGTGGGAGGTTTAAACACTAGCCATGACCTATAGAGGAGACGTCTATTTCGTTCTCGTACCGTATCTGTTTTCGTGATTGTACTTGTTGGCATGCTACAAGTTTAATTAAGGGCACTCCATATTTTACTTACTGAGTTTATCTTATAGTTTTTCCTTGTCCACCATTTCAGGAAGTGAAACCGAGGACGGGGAAACCACGGGAAGTGACGAGTTAGAAAGCTAGCCATTTCGCAATTGATATAGATTTTAGAAATAAATCATGATCTTGTAAGCTAGAGTGTATTTGGAGATTTTATGATATCAGAAAATTTTTAAAGATTTGATCTTCAGATTTTGATGGTATCAGATCGTGGTGTGATAAGTTCCGAGCCTTGTGCATTTGTGGGACCCGTCTCACGAGTGCACGGCGTCTATCACGCCTCGGATTTGGGTTCTGGGGCGTGACAGGAGCCATCCTAATTTTTCATGGAGTAATAATCAAGTCAGATTACCACCAGGTTTTCAATAACAAAATTAGCAAGAAAAGAAACCAAATTTAGAGGAGTTGGTGCACAAATTTGTTAGTAGTACAGAAGCACGGTTTCAAAACCAAGAAATAAGGTTTCAAAATCAAGATGCTACTATTCAAAATATAGAAATGCAACTTGGACAGATTGCTGATATGGTTTCTAGAAGAGTTTAAGGGGGTTTGCCAAGCAAATAGTGAAAAGAATCCAAGGGAGCAATTGAAGGCTATCACTTTGAGGAGTGGAAAAGAACTTAAAGAGGTAGGACAATCTGATGGGAAAGAAGAAGGTGTGGAAGCTAGTGAATCGAAGCAAGAGGAGGAGCCTAAAAGACTTTTTCATAACCCGAATGTCAAGCCTTATAAGCCCAAAATCCCTTTTCCTCAGATTTTTGCAAGCTAATTTAGACAAGCAGTTTTCTAAATTTTTAGAGGTGTTTAAAAAGTTACATATTAATATTCCTCTTATTGATGCTATTTCACAGATGCCAAGCTATGCAAAATTTTTGAAAGAGATCCTTGCCAATAAAAGGAAGTTAGAGGAGTTCGAGATGGTGAAGTTAAATGAAGAATGCTTTGCCATTCTTCAGAATAAGTTACCTCCTAAGTTGAAGGATCTAGGGAGTTTTCTATACCTTGTATTATTTTCAATGTTAATTTTGATAAGGCTTTATGTGATTTGGGAGCTAGTATTAATTTGATGCCTTTTCATGTATTTAGGAAACTTGGATTAGGAGAACCTTCACCTACCACAGTTTCTCTTCAATTGGCAAATAGGAGCATTAAATATCTAAGAGGAGTGGTAGAGGATGTTTTGGTAAAAGTTGATCAATTTATTTTCCCTGTTGATTTTATTGTTCTTGACATGAAAGAGGATTTTGAAATGCCTTTAATTCTTGGGAGGCCATTCCTTGCTACTGGTAGAGCTCTTATTGATGTTCAACAAGGAAAACTTAGTCTTAGAATACATGATGAGGAGATTGTTTTTAATGTGTTTGATGCTATGAAAAATTGTAGTCATGATGGAAATGCTGTTTTAAGCATTGATGTGGTAGATAATTTAGTGGCTGAAAAGTTTAATGCTTCTAGATTCGATGATCCTATTGATAATTTCATTGTTAATGCTTTGGATGTGAAAGCTGATAGTGCAGACAATAACATTTTGGAGGCAGCAACTATTCTTGGGGAAAAATGCCATAGGTAGCCACAAAAAAAAGGGAATTTTCTACCCCTAGATGCACCGTCTATTATGAGTGTAAAGCCATCCAAAGAGGAGCCTTCTACTCTTAAATTAAAACTGCTTCATTCTCAATTAAAGTATGTTTATTTGGGTGATGCAAATACCTTACCTATAATAATTTCTACTTCTTTGATAGGAATTGAGGAGGAGAAACTCTTAAGAGTGTTGCGAGAACATAAAGGAGCCATAGGATAGAGCATAGCGGATATCAAAGGAGTTAGCCCTTCAGTTTGCATGCATAGAATTCTGTTTATAATTAAATCAATAATCCCCGGCAACGACGCCAAAAACTTGATGCACTAAAATCACCCTAACAAGTGTACTAGTCACTTCAAGTAATATAATGATGAGAAGAGTGTTGAACCCATGAGGATTGTGTTTAACTAAGTACCAAAATAATTAATCCAAATTTATTTGAACAATCGAAAAGGAAGAAAGTTCAATTAAAAAATAATAAAAAGAAAATAATAATTAAAATCAAACTAATCAAGATATGAGGTACTAAGGCATTTATTTCACCATAATCAATCAATATAAATTCTCGATTACTAAATTGTTGAGTGTTATTGCATGTGATGGCGGATTTCCTTAAATTAATTAACTAGTTTTCTCAAGTCAAGCTAATCATTCACTTGTTTGTTAAATTAATCATATCTCTATGTAATTTTAAACAAACTAATGAACATTAAATTCTATGGAAACCTCTAGCTTAAGAAGGGGGAGCTCCTAACTCTCTTCTCTTCCTCCACTACCACATGTGAGCTAATTACCTCTCAGTCTCATAGTCTAACACACGATTTATATTATTATTGGTCTAATCTACGCAATTCTTTCTCAAGTTCATGCATAAATCACTAAATCAATTGAAAGATGATTAGGCTTCCAATGCATTAAGTTCAATAATATAAACTCCTCATGCAAATAACTTTAATTAAAAGCATAAAATCACAAAATCTATATTGAATTGATTAGGCTACATTGTAGCCTTAGTAGAATAATTCAGTTCATAATAAATATATTAAAATCTAAAATCATAATTATGAACATAAGAATAACAAGGAAGAATAAAACACAATTTGAGAAAATTGCAATCCTTGATCTCCTATTGTTGAATCCTCTCTCTTAATCTTCAAGAATGCCTAAAAGAGGGCTGCCACCAACCTCGACCAAGCTCTTCTTATTCTGAATTCGGATGGGTATTTATAGGATTTTAGAAACCCTAATTGGAATTGAAGTGGGACCCACACCCATAATACCTAATTAAACACGGATTTGGTGAAAATTGCATAAGGGGTCAACACTTTCAACAAGGTACCGACAGTTCTGTTAAGCGCACAATGCCATCACTGTCTCAGGTTTTTGGCCTTCTTAGCAATTTTTGTAATGGTAAAATTACAGTCCTAGTCCCTGGCTTTTGGATCTGCACAAGTTGATCCTCAAGTTTTTAATCTTTGCAATTTACTCCTAAAATTTATGATTTCTTCCAATTAAGTCCTTTTCTATACGAATAAAAATTATGTAAAATCAAGTAAAATCTCATAAAATTCATCACAATATCAACAATATCATGATAAAAATTCCACATTAATATGTGTACAAATTCAACTCATCAGGGCACAAGCCGATTGTTCAACCTCAAAGACGCCTTAATCCTAACATGCAAGAGGTGGTAAAAAAGGAGGTAATCAAATGGTTAGATGCAAGTATTATTTTTCCTATCTCTGATAGTACTTGGGTAAGTTTTGTGCAAGTAGTGCCTAAAAAAGGTGGGACAACCATGGTAAAGAATGAAAATGATGAATTAATTCCCACTTGAACAATAACAAGGTGGAGAGTGTGTATAGATTATAGGAAACTTAATGAAGCTAATAGGAAAGATCATTTTCCACTGCCATTTATTGATCAAATGATTGAGAAACCTGTTGGACATGAATATTATTGTTTTTCAGATGGTTATTCTGGTTATCATCAAATTCCTATTGCCCCAGAGGATTAAGAAAAAACATTTACCTGTCCATATGGTACTTTTGCTTTTAGACAAATGCTTTTTGGTTTGTGCAATCCTCCAGTTACGTTTCAAAGATGTATGAGGTCTTTATTTGCTAAATTTGTTGATGAGTTCATGAAAAATTTTATGGATGATTTTTTAGTTTTTGGCTCTTCATTTGATGCGTGCTTACATAATCTGTCTAGGGTGCTTAGAAGATACGAGGAAACTAACCTAGTATTGAATTGGGAAAAATGTCATTTTATGGTTAGGGAAGGTCTAGTGCTAGGTCATAAAGTATCCTCTAAGGGTATTGAAGTTGATAGAGCTAAAGTTGAGATAATTGAAAAGCTTGCACCTCTTAAGTCAATTAAAGAAGTTAGAGGTTTTCTTGGACACGCTGGTTTTTATAGGAGATTTATTAAGGACTTCTCAAAAATTGCTAAGCCTCTTACTAATCTCTTGGTTAAGGAAACACCATTCTTCTTTGATGATGATTGTATGAATGCTTTTCAATTGTTGAAAAAGAAACTGGTTAATGCTCCTATTGTTGTTGCACTTTGTTGGGATTTGCCTTTTTGGATAATGTGTGATGCTAGCAATGATGCTTTAGGTGCAGTTTTGGGACAAAGAAAAGATAGGAAATTTCACACCATTTATTATGCAATTAGGACAATGAATGATGCTCAAAAGACTTACACTACTACTGAAAAAGGGTTGGTTGCTGTTGTGTTTGCTTTTGAAAAGTTTAGGCCTTATCTAATTTTGTCCAAGGTGATTGTTTATACTAATCATTTTGCACTTAAATATCTGCTTGCTAAAAAGGATGCCAAACCTAGGTTGTTGAGATGGATTTTGTTGCTGCAAGAGTTTGACTTAGAAATTAGGGATAGAAAAGGTGTAGAAAATCTTGTTGTTGATCATTTGTCCAAGTTAGATGAAGTGCATGTGGAATGTGGGGATGATCAACCTTTGCTTGATGAGTTTCCAGATGAGTAATTGTGTTTAGTTTCTTTGTGTGCTCTATTTTCTTTACCTTGGTATGCAGATTTTGTTAATTATCTTGTGAGTAATGTCTTACCTACTAACTTATCTTTTCAACAAAAAAAAAAGTTCTTTTTTGATATTAAACAATATTTGTGGGAGGAACCATTTGTTTACAAGATATATGGCGATGGAATGATTCAGAGATGTGTACCACAAGAAGAGGTAGATGCAATCTTGAGTTTTTGTCATGACAAAGAAGTTGGTGGTCATTTTGGTGCCTCCAAAATAGCATCTAAGGTTTTGCAATGTGGATTTTATTGGCCTTTTTTATTTAAAGATGCTTATGCTTATGTGCGTGCGTGTGACAAATGCCAAAGAACTGGTAATATTTCTAGGAGACATGAAATGCCTTTGACTAATATTTTAGTGTGTGACATATTTGATGTTTGGGGCATAAATTTCATGGGTCCTTTTCCTTCATCTTTTGGTAAGAAGTATATTCTTATTGTAGTAGATTATGTGAGTAAATGGGTAGAAGCTGTTGCATGTCCTACTAATGATGCTATGGTGGTTAAATTTTTGAAGAGTAATATTTTCACTAGATTTGGCACACCTAAGGCTGTCATTAGTGATGGAGGCAAACACTTTTGTAATAAGCAATTTGAAAATTTATTGGCTAAATATGGTGTTACCCATAAAATTGCTACTCCATATCACCCCCAAACAAGTGGGCAAGTTAAGGTGTCTAATAGGGAATTGAAAAGAATTTTGGAAAAAACAGTTAACTTGTCTAGGAAAGATTGATCACTTAAGTTAGATGATGCACTTTGGGCTTATAGGATAGCTTACAAAACTCCAATAGGTATTTAATAACCCAATATGTTTTTGGTAAGGCTTGTCACCTTCTTGTGGAACTTGAGCATAAAGCATATTGGACTATTAAATACTTGAATTTTTATTTGAAAGATGCAGGTGAACATAGAAAATTTCAGTTGAATGAATTGGAAGAGCTATGACTTGCTGCCTATGAAAATGCCAAGATCTACAAGGAACGAACCAAGGCATGGCATGATCTACATGTGCAAAAGAAAGAGTTTCACATGGGTGACAAGATTCTTCTTTTCAATTCTTGATTGTGACTTTTTCCAAGTAAGTTGAAATCACAATGGAGTGGTCCTTTTGTGGTGACTAAGGTTTTTCCTTATGGAGTTGTTGAAATTTCACATGATACTAAGGGAACTTTTAAGGTGAATGGGCAAAGGTTGAAAATTTATGTTGAAGGTGGCAATTTTCTATCATTTAATTCTACCATTTTATTGAAAGATCCTTGACCATTTTGTAGTGATAGTCAAGCTAATGACTGAAAAGATGCGCTTAATGGGAGGCAACCCATCAAAAAAAAAAAATTGTTATTTGACATTTTTCTGTTTTGCATTGAGTTATTTAATTCTTTTATTCATTTTCTTTTTACTAATTCGCATTGAGTTTTTGGCTGGGTTAGCTTTTTATTGCACTTGCAACATCTTAGGCACCTACAACAAGATTTTTTGGCTCTACAGGAACACATTGCATGTCTACAGCAAGAAGAGCAAGATAGGAGAGTATTGTTTTTCTTCTCTTACTCATTTATTTATTTTTTACATTGAGGACAATGTTAATTTTAAGTTTGGGGAGGATATTTTTGTGTTCTTGCTTTTGTTGTGGTTTGAAGATTTAGAGTATTGGATGCATGCATGTGAATCTAATTTTCTAGCATGGAGTGAATATAGTCGAATGAGTCTATACATATTTTGTTGCATAGATGTTGCAAGTGAGCGATATGGTTTTTCTTTGATGATTGGATCAAAATTTAGTAATACCTTGATGAGAGGAGTTGAGAGATTTGATTTTATAATGGTTTGGTTGGAAATTACATGCATTTTGTGAGTAGGTGCCATTGTTTCTATGATGACTATCTTGTCTAATTATCCGTTGAAACTGCTTTGAAGAAAAAAAAGAAAAAAAGAAAAATAGTCAAATGTTTTGTGGCCTTTGTTACTTGAGTAAGTATGCTCGTACGGGTGTCTCTTCACCTAATGCCCTAAAGCCAATTGGTTTGGGAGTCATTGGCAAAAAGCTCATTACATGAGTAACTTAGAAAGCCTAAAGAAACTTGACAAGAAAAAAAGGGGATAAGCCAGCACACAAAAGAGTTTGATAATTTCTACTCCAATGTTTCTAAGTGCTTAGTAACTAGGGGTTAGGCATGAAACCCATGTCAACTTTCACGTCAAACAATAACTTGAAATATGAGTATGCAAAGCACTTTGAATTTGTGACTTATTGAGTAACTGGGTGCTTTTATCACAAATATTAGTATTCGCATCAAAAAATGAGTGATAGCTCAAGGAAGATTGTGATGTATGGCTGAAAAAAAAAAAAAAAAAGAAGAAAAAAAAGGGGTAATTACATGGCATGGTTGTTACATATTTTAGTGATGCTTATTACAATTTTGCATGGATTTATTTAAAGATATTCATGAATATGAAGGTGATAGTCATCAACTCCCTTGCTTGGTATTACTGAAATTTGAACTAAAAATCGAGTTGAATGTTTATGCTCCTTATATTATCTATGTGGGGAAGAATGTATGTGAGCTCTTGTTTTTTCTAGCTTTCTTTTGCTTGAGGACAAGCAAGAATTTAAGTTTGGGGGTATTTGATGAGTTTAATTTTGATATGCATTTATCTACCCTTTTTGAGCTTAAAATTTAATTTTATGGGTCCTTTGTAACTCAGTTTCACCTCGGTTAACATTATTTTCATTGTTTGTAGGTGAAAATTAAGATAGGTATTAATTTTTCAGTAAGTGGCAATTTACATAAGCTGTAGTAATTTAACCATATCTTTTTCTTCAGGCATTGGATTGAGATGATTCTTAAGGCGTTGGAAAGCTAAGAAGCAAAGCTACAATTGATCTTTTATGAGCTCAACCCAGCTCTATTTGTATCAATACAGATTTTTAGTTGAATTGCATGATTCGACAGTGGACAAATTGCAGAAAATAAAGAGAATTGGGCTGTGTTGCCAAGGTGTGGGTCGACAGCATTTCAGGCCCAAAATAAAGCCCATGTTTGCTAGGGCTAAGAAGAAATAAGGGTTTCTAATTCTTTGTATATATATGCTGCTCGACACACCCAAAAGGGGAGCCAAATTGCCATGCACTCTCTTTGCGCAGTAACTTATGAGGTTTCGTAGTCTTTCTACATGATAAATGATAGCATGGATGGTGTAATCACAACCAATTTCTCTAAGTGGCTCACATCACCTTTAGCAGAGTCTATTATTCGGTTTCCTAGCACTACTACAACTGTCTTGTCAAAGAAGTTCACTTCCAGTGATGTAAGCATCCTCAACATTGTCTTGTATGTATGAAAGTTAGAGTTGACATGATTGCTAAGAAATTCATTAG
>BPVZ01000034.1:1876644-1901189 GCA_020521535.1 Rubroshorea leprosula
TTTTTATCTTCTTTTCTTTTTAAAATTCTTATCACTTGATATAAATATTTTCTGTTATTTTTGATAAAAATAGTAACTCGTTTTTTAAATAATTAAAGTTAATGCTAATATTAATTTTATTAATGATTATCTATTACTTTTTATATTATTGTTAAAATTGTTTGATAAATATATTGCTAGGTAAATTGATAATCGTGTTTGTTTTATTGATTTTTTATATAAAATTAAAAGAAAATAATTTAAGATTTTTCATTTAAGATTTTTCAAATTTTTTTTTATTTTACTGGCAAGTATATTCGACAGCAATACGCTGTCGAATATAATCCAGAAAAAAAAAAAAAAACATGTTCGACAGCCAAAAGCTGTCGATTAAACAAGTTTAATCGACAGCTCTTGGCTGTTGAAGATAATCCAGAAAAAAAAAAACATGTTCGACAGCCAGAAGCTGTCGATTAAACTCTGGCTGTCGATTAAACAAGTTTAATTGACAGCTTTTGGCTGTCGAAGATAACTGGACAAAATTATAAATCTGGCTGAGAAATTCTGTCGATAATCAATATATTCGACAGTAAAATTCTGTCGATTACACTTGTTTAATCGACAGAGAAATTGGCTGTTGAATATACTGATTATCGACTGTAGTATATTCGACAAAAAAAGTTGTCGAATATGTCTGTCGATTATAATTTAATCGATAGAAAAGCATTCATATTCGACAGAATCCTTTATCGAATATACTGCTTTTTCCAGTAGTGAATCAAAATGATCTCTCTCCCTTTTTTTTTTTTTTGCTATTGGGAAAAGAGTTCAGGTTTTGATATTTTATGAAAAATTGTAAGAAATAATTATGGTCATCAAAATTTACAAAAGTGAGGAGGAAATCACTTCAAATGAAAAGAAAATGCATATTTTTATTTAAAACCAAAATAAACTAGAATAGTTATATACTTCGTTACACATTCATGGAAACTGTTAGTGTTTAATGGAAATCGTCAATTTTAATGACAAAAGTAACAAAAACTATCAGTTTTAACAACAAAAGTAACATAAACTATTAGTTTTAATGGCATAAGTAACGGAAACCGTTAATGTGTAACAGAGTATGTAACTTTACAGAGTGTATATATAATTTCCCAATAAACTATTAATGATTTTGTAGAAGAAAAACTAGAAAACATAAAGGGAATTTTAGAAGCAAAAATAGAACTAGAACCTTATAGCTCACTGGAGCAATAAATCGTTGATACCATATAGAAGAAATTGATGCATGTGAATGCAGGTAGGGAAAACTAAAAGTAAGGCATAACAATTTATTATTCTATGGTATGATAATAAGTATATAGGCCATCTTTATATAGGCATTGCATTTAGTATGTGATGGGAATGGGCCCAACATTCAACCTAGGCCATGTACAACAGGCCAAGACATACATCTGTAAGCCCAAAATGAAGAGACATCCATACACTAGTACAGACATACCCACGTGGGTAGTAACACGTGGACCAATCGAATGCTCACATGTAGGGACTTAGGTCATCACATGGGGCTATAAAGACCCCTCAACTACCTCCACTTAAGGTATTAACTCCACTACGCTTCTCTCTCTACAATTACTCCTTAAGAGCTTCTCTCTCTAGAATATTGAGTATTGCTAACTTGAGCATCAGAGAGTTCCCCAAGGAAACATTCTTGGCATTTTCAGGTGTTGAAGCAGTTGGAGATATTTACAATGTAGGATCGTGAAGCTGCCTAAACATTTGGTGCCGTTTGTGGGAACTTAATGAAAAGTGATGTAGTTTAACTAGCTTGAGCTAAAAATGGTACGTACCTTTACAGGGAACCGCCCCCCAAGAGGTAGCATGGATGACCAAGATAATACTCAACCTTTGGAAAGTGACCTGAATGACTTCCGGCCAATGCCGAGAAACCTTTTCATTGGCAAAGTAGAACAAGAACAATCAAATAGCTTGGGTGATGAACGAACACCTATTGGGTATGCAACCCAACCCAAAGAACAGTTTCACATCCCAGCGGAAACTAAGCGAAGGCATTCTAGGCAAAATGCTTCACTACCTGAGAGACCCATGGAATTTGCTCGAACAACCGAGTTAGAAGAAAAAACTAGAGTTCTAGAAATGGCCACGGGAACAATTCTCTCTCGTCTGATCCCTGATGTCCCATTAATTCCTTTGCTGAATAGGGGTGAGCAGCCAGTAGTAGTAGTTGCAACTTGCAACTCCCCGGCCTTGAGTAATGTGGTGGTTCCAACCAAGCCAAGGGGAAGTGGAAGATTAAATCTAGAGCCCGGCTTGTCCAAGCACAATGATGAATTAATGAAGAAAAACGCAGAACTCGAGAAGCAGCTTAAGGATATGCAAAGGTTTGTTGATGAGCTAAAAAGTCCGAGGTCACATCAGTAAGCCTTGGATTTAGATAGTGCTCCTCTCAACATGTCCATTACAGCAAAACCATATCAGGAGGGATTTAAGATTCCCCATTTAGAAACATATGATGGTTTTGATGACCCAGACGAACACTTGCACGCCTATCAAGCCATCATGAAAATTCAGAACATTACTGATGCAATGATGTGCAAGGTGTTCCCTGCAACGTTGAAATCCATTGCTAGAAGATGGTACCACAAGCTTCCCAGACACTCCATAGCTTCGTACTCCTAGCTCGCTACTTTATTCTCTAATAAATTTGCAAGCCAAAGGGAGATAAAACGAACTGCTATTGAGTTGATGCAAGTACACCAGAGGGAAGGAGACTCTTTGAGAGACTATATGCAATGGTTCAACAAGGCCACCCTGGACATTGATAATGTCCCTGATACCATCTGTTTATCTACGCTACTGCACGACCCCAAACCTAGTTGGTTCCTAAACGACTTATTGGAAAATCCACTAAAGTCGTGGAATGAAGTAAATGACAGGTCAGTGAGCTTCATATTGTTAGAAGACTTTTAGTCGTCCAAGTGATGGGCTGACGATAAACAAAGTAAGGAGCATAAACAGCCAGAAGGAAGAGAAGAAAAGAAAAGGCAAAAAGTTGGCAAGTAGAGAGGAAAGCCGTCTTCCTTCCCAAAATATGCCAATTCCATTCCTCTAAGCTCGTCAAGGTCGCAAATCTTGGCACAAATCCAACATTGGGTCAAAAGACCACCTCCCCTACTACATGATTCCTCATGAGCAGATAGAAGCAAATATTATGACTATCAACGTGGATATGGCCACAACATAGCAAACTACTAGAGCTTGAAGGACGAGCTGGAATTCTTAGCTCGCAATGGAAAACTGGAAGGATATGTCCAGAAATCGTACACGCAGCAGGCCAATCAGACTCACTTTGTGCAAGAGTATAGCTGACCTCAAGGGCAAGGGTCCCAGCTCGGCAATAATCAAAATCCATACCAAGGGAATCAATACTCTTCTGAATCTAGCAGAACATACATAGGACGCCTATTCAACAGACGAGGACAAGGACAGAAAACCTCTACATAGAACCAAAAGGACCATAGAGGAGTCGATTATAGTGTGATACCTCCACCTTCTAGCACAATCAACATGATCTCAAGTGGCATGTACTTAAGGGGCCAAAGCACTTGAGGTCGTAAAGCCTATGCTCACCAAGTGATGATAGTGAACAAGAATAGGCCACTTAAACGACCATTTGAGGAAACAGAATGGGAAAATATGCCTATTACCTTTAGTCCTGCAGATTACAAACGACTAGAGGGAAAACCCAACGTCATGATGCCCCATACTGACCCCTTCGTGGCAACAATCCACATCGGTAATCACAATGTCAATAAGGTCTTCATAGATACAAGCAGCTCTCTAGACATTCTATATTGGAGGTACTTTCAAAAGATGCAGTTAAACGCAGCTTCCTTGAAGAAATATGAAAGGCTAATCTATGGATTTAACAATCAGCCCATCCCTGTTGAGGGAGTAATCACACTTCCCATCTACGTGGGTGCTGAACCACGGTTTAGAATGGCATCAGTGAACTTTATGGTAGTTAAGATGGAATCAGCTTTCAACGCTATAATTGGAAGTGCTACACTTTGTGAATTGAAGGCTGTCATCTCTTAACCACATCTTTGCATGAAGTTCCCAACTCCTCAAGAGGTAGGAGTGCTTAAAGGGAACCAAAAAAATGGCCAGAACCTGCTACCAGGACACATTTAAAAAGGTCGAGCTTGCAATAGCACCCAAAGCCTCTATTTTAGAGGCTCCCACGTCAACCAAGTCAACAGACGATGAGCATTTCTAACCTAGATCACGACCTGAGAATGTGAAGCAGAAGGCTGAGCCAGTAGAGCTAGTAGAAACAATTCCATTAAATCCGAATGAATTAGAAAAAATGGTGAAAATTGGAACTAAGCTTATAGAGGAAGAGAGGATGGAGCTCTTGGAGTTTTTGAAGGCCAACCAAGATGTTTTCGCATGGACAACAGACGAAATGTTTAGAATTCCGACAAAGTTGGCAGTCCACAAGCTCAGTACAAACCCCACCAAGAAGCCAGTGGTTCAAAAATGCCGCCTTTTTGGCCTTGAGAAGCAAGCCACTATAGATGCAAAGATACAAAAGCTATTACAGGTAGGTTTTATTAGGCGGGTTGACTATTCACAATGGGTGTCTAATCCTGTGCTCATCAAAAAACCCAATGACAAGTGGAGAATGTGCATTGATTTCACAAACTTGAACGAAGCATGTCCTAAAGACCCACACCCCTTGCCCAATGTGGAGAAGTTGGTAGAGCAAGCAACAGGCCACGTTTGTATGAGCTTTTTAGATGCCTACTTGGGATACCACCAAGTTCAGCTCTAGTTGGATGATCAAGAGAAAACGACATTTTATGCGGGGGACACGATTTATTATTATGTCATGATGCCATTTGGCCTACAAAATGCTGGCGCAACATATCAGAAGTTGGTTCAGGTCATATTCAAACTTCAGATTGATAGAAATATCGAAGTTTACGTTAATGATATGATTGTCACTAGTGTACGAGCTGAAGATCATATTGGTGACTTGGATGAAACATTTCAGACTTTACGTTGAGCGCAGATGAAGTTAAACCCGTTGAAATGTACATTTGCTGTAGAATCGGACAAATTCCTAGGGTATGTGGTATCCAAGAAAAGGATTGAGGTGAACCTAGACAATGTTGAGGCTATGCAGCAGATGAAACCCCCTAAAACAGTAAAAGATGTGCAACATCTAACAAGTCGTCTCGCTGCCCTGCATAGATTCATTGCCAGGTTGCCAAAAAAAATGCCTTCTGTTCTTCAAAGCTTTGCGATAGCTCAAGAACTTCCAATGGACTGATGAATGCCAGTAGGCTTTCAATGAACTCAAACAATACCTGGCATAACCACCCTTGCTCTCCAAGCCTGTCGAAGGAGAAAAGTTGTACTTGTATCTGGGGATCACAGATGAGGCAGTTAGCTCAGCTCTGTTAAGAGAGTAAGATAAATGTTAGAAACCCATTTGTTATACAAGTAAAGTCTTATAGGATACTGAACGTAATTATCCAATTGCTTAAAAGGCTACTTTTGCACTCATTTGCACCGCTCAAAAGCTAAGAGCCTTCTTCCAATCTCATGAGATTGTTGTCTACACCAACCTACCACTAAGGAAGATATTGCAGAAATCGGAGCTTTCGGGTCTGCTAATTCGATGGGCAGTCGAGCTGAGTGAGTACAACCTCAAATTTCAACCATGCACAACCATTAAGGGCCAACCCTTAGCAAATTTCTTGGTGGAATGCCACTCGACGGTTGTAGAGAAGGCCACATCGTCATACCCAGTATGGGCTTTGTACGTAGATGGGGGCCGCCAATGTTGAAGGATCAGGGGCAGGGGTAGTGTTAATGGGCCTAGATGGCTTCAAATCTGAGCATGCATTGAGATTCAAATTTCAGACAATGAATAATGCTACCGAATATGAAGCACTCATTTATGGTATGAAGTTAGCATCCGAGTTGAAAGCGCAAAGCATAAGATTCTTTAGTGACTCCCAGCTCGTAGTGAATCAAGTAACTGGAAGTTGTGATATTAGAGACCCTCAGCTCGGTCGTTACGCCTCCATGGTTGGCAGGTTGAAATCAGGTTTTATCTCGTTCCAGATTGACAAGATACCAAGAGCGGATAGTTGATAAGCTGATGAGTTGTCGAAGTTAGCTTCATCACAAGATATCAATCCTCAGAGGATAATATTCATTGAGGTACTTGATGCTCCAAGCTATACCAACCTAATAGTTAAGTGCCAAGTACTAAGTATAGACCCCTCATCATCGAGCTAGCCTACTCCCTTGATTAATTACTTGCGAAATGGTGAATTACCTAAGGATCCATCTAATGATCGATTAATAAGACACAGGGCGGCACATTTCACCTTGATTGATGATCAGTTATATAAACGAGTAGCTTCAATGCCCTTGCTACATTGCCTCACTCCTTAGGAGGCTGAATACGCAGTGAGAGAAGTTTATGAAGGGGTGTGTGGCACACACATAGGGGGAAAAACCCTTGCTCGAAAACTCCAAAGGCACGGGTATTACTAGCCTACTATGGTTGAGGATGTGCAAAGTTATGTCAAAAAATGTCCAACCTGCTAGTTCAACGTTGACGACATTCACATGCCAGGTACCTAAGCTCGTTCTAAAATTTGCACAAACTTCACATTTGTCTTTAAGCTAAACATGAATATCTCCTTTGGCACAGGATAAATGTTATCTTCCTTATCATCACCATGGCTTTTTGCTCAATGGGGAATTGATTTGCTCAACCCTTTTGTCAAAGGCAAAGGAGGTTGCACACACCTCGTTGTTGTTGTGGATTACTTTACCAAATGGATAGAAGCCAAACCGTTGTCCACAATAATAGAGAAGAAAATAGAGGAGTTCCTGTTCAATTCCATATTGTGCAGGTACTCATCAATGGTTTAAACCACACATTCATTACATGCACAAGTACTTGTATCTTAGTTAGTGCATTTGTATGCAAGTTTGGTATTCCTAAGCAAATAATTGCTAATAACGGACCCCAATTCCGAGCAGTAGCACTCAGGTTGTTCTGTGATGATTGTAACATTGAGTTGACCCTCACTTTTGTGTATACCCCGCAGTCAAACGGACAAGCAGAGTCAACCAATAAAATCATCTTGCGTGGCCTTAAGACACATGTCCCATCTGCGCACTCTAATTGGGTTGACGAGCTCAACAAAGTACTCTAGTCATGTCATACTACGCCCAGCTCGGCCACAGGCGAAACCCCATTCAGTCTTGCCTTCGGAGCTAAGGCCGTAATCCCTGTAGAAATCGGATTGTCGCCTGACATATTAGATCGGCGTAACAATTCTAATAATGAACAACTCCTAAGAGAGAACTTAGATCTCGTGGAGGAGGTTATGGAGATGTCTTGTATGAAAAACATAGCCTATCAGAGTCGTGTTGCTAGATTTAATAATAGAAGGATGCATGCTTGTCAGTTTCAGGTCAGTGACCTAGTTTTACGCAAGGTTGGACTCACCAATGCTTATTCACACATGGGTAAGTTCACTCCAAACTAGGAGTGTCCTTACATGGTTATTCATATTAAATGACCTGGGTCTTATTTGTTAGTAGATCTTCAAGGTTGTCAATTACCATTCACTTGGAACATACACAACCTCAGAAAGTATTATAGTTAGTATGTATGTTATCAAGAAATGTACTCAGAGTATGCAAAATGTATGCACAGTTCAATAAATACGAAAATTCCATAAAATCTCCAAATTTGTATTTTTGTTCAAAATTTACACGTTGTAGTACAGAAGATAATGATATGAGTGTTCAGAAGGGTTAAGTGACCAATACAAAAAATACAAAAGAAAGAAATAAACCTAAAACTAATCATCCGTCAAATCGACAAGGATGGACGTGTCAACAGGCGCAGCAGGAGTTTGAAATAGAGATGGCTGAATTGGAGTAGGACGAGCTAGAGAAAGAGGAGTTGGCATAATGGCGGGTTGAGAAGTTGGTGGAGTACTTGATGATTCAGCCTCCTCCTCGAGTGGCTCTGTCACCCAAGCATCGAAGCTCGATAAGCCCTTTGTATCCTCCCCTTCTTCTGCAATGGTGGGAGGCCACACCGGCACTCCTTCCTCATTTAGCTCCCACCTCAGCCGCACCATCGCATCAGTAGGATGAGCGAGACTTTGCCTCGTTCATCCATTTCCTCTCCCTCAAAGAAGGCCAACTCGTTGATTGGGAAGTCAGCTTGGTGCTGTAATACCTTCCCACGAATTTCATTGTAGATCTTTGTGGTGGTATTTGCTAAGGCGATTGCCACAATGTCTTGAAACATATTAGAGTCGACCAACCACTCTACTCCTTACACTCGTGCAATGCATACAGAGCACTAGTGAGACTTTTTGACTTTGTCAAGCGATGCCTTAGCTCAGGCAACATTCCAGTTGGCTTCAACCACCCTCTCCTTTAAGGAGTTTAGCTTGTAAAGAGCCTTGTCCCTCTCAAGTTCCACTCTTTTGGCATGGTCCCTAGCACAGCCAACCTCATCCTTTATGGCTTGAATCCCGTTGTCTCTTTTAGCTCGAGCCTTCTCCAGTTCCTCTTTCAGCTCGCTCACTTGGTTGGCCAACCCGTCAGCTTGGCTCTTAGCTGACGCAGCTTTTTTGGCCATCTCAAAGCTTTGCAAGCGGCTAACCTCGTCCTCCAAGCTTGCTTTCTTAGAAGTCAGCTGTTTGCAGCTCTCTTTAAGCTTGCGCTTTTGCCCGCGTACCCCTTGCTCGCACTCAAAAAGTGCGACCGCGTAGCTGAACGCCTACCACATAAATTCAATTGTTAATTTCCAACATAAAATTAAAAAGTGTAATAATATAAACACTCAGTGAGAAAACTTACGTCCATCAACTTTAGCATAGCAGCATGGCCCCCATGTTGCTAAATGTGCCCCTTTGCACACTACCGATCTGCAGTGGGAACAAAACTTTGCATACCTTGCACCATGGCAGATTGGCAATCAGTTTTGATGTAACTGAAGCCCTTAGGTTATGCAATCCTGGGCCCCAATACAGATGTTGAGGCAAGCAACGCCTCAGCCACATCACGTGCCAGTGCAGATGGCACATTGGATGACCGCGTTATAGCGGATGGAACGGGCTAAGCCCCTGAGCTCGTCCTCCACCAGATGAGTGGAATGTCATCCTCTGCATATGAGTCATCATGAGCACGCCTTCGAGAATCTAAAGGCTGAGTGTCTACTCTATGCTCAGCTCGAGATTTGGACACCGAGCTTGAACCTCGCTCCCTCTATGACGAGCTACGGGATGGCGCAATAGGCGGTTGTTCGTCAAAGCGAGTCTGCCATTGCAAGCTAGACCTCGCTCCACGGTTACGCGAGCTTTGAGCTCGTTGATGTTCCCTCTCAAGTATGCTGCTCATTTCTCCTGCACAAACAAATACATAAGACTCAAATTAGCTAGAATTCACAATATACAATAGAAATATACCTTTGGTGTGTTGGTTTGCCACGTCGACAAACCCAAACACAGCGAGCTATTCGGAGGTAACCAGGGCCTCTACATTGACTAATCCCTCAGCCCTCACATAATCTAGTAGCTGATTTTTTAGGTCGACATCACGAGTCAATTGAGGGTAGTTCATGTATGTGTTTAGACCACGCCACTCAGAAATACGGGCAGTGAGCTCATTATTCATCCTCTCTGTTCGCGTGTCACAAACCTAAATGAACTATCTCTTCCACGTCGCTACTTTGCTCCTTATATTCGTAAAAAGAATCATCTTCTCCCTCTTGGAGATATAATACCACCTTGTCTCGCTAGTAGAAAGGCATAATCGACACAAGAATAACGACCTGAAAACTATCGCCTTTGTTGGTATTTCCAACCTCACACACAATAGCATAAACCATACAACAAACTTTATGCTATTGGGGGTCAACTGCGTTAGGGCCAGCTCGTACTCTACCAGAACATAAAAAATTAGCCCGGGTAGAGGAAAATGTAGACAGGTGTCAAAATGATCTACGTACATTGGCACCCATCCCATCCCAGACACTAAGCACGCCCTTTCATTCTTCATGCCAATTCGTATCAAAATTGTTTTAGAGATTTGGTACTGTCTCACCATCTCCAATTTTTTGTACCGTTTAATGGTAGCCGCACTATTTGCTACCTCATGATAGAGCGCTGCCTTGAACTTGAATCCAGCGGGTAGATTTTTTGGTGCTTTCTGAATATTGCTCAACCTTCTACTGACAGTTTTACCATCCCACTTTGTAAATATAGGCACACCTGCCTCCACAAGCTCCATGGAAGAACTGCTAGCGCTTTCTCCCTCATCTCCCACCTCACTAGACGTCCCCTCTGAAGACAAACCTTTAGAGGCTACAAAATGGTGACTAGTAGAGTCACCATGTGCGCTGGCACCATCGTTGCTCTCTGGCGTAATAGTTTCTGGCAAATCTTGTAGTTCCAATGGCATTATCATCGCAATGGGTTCCACTGAAATCACACCCTCTTCCTCTTCTCTACCCTGGTTACCCCGAAGTTCTCTAAAGAAATCCATTTTTCCTGAATCTGATGTGTATAATACTCTTCTGCATTTGTGATTTCAAAGTTGTGCTCTTCAAACTTCAAAAGTTTCGCTACAGAAAATGACAAAAAGTATAATGTAGAGCAACTAGAAAGTGGTTATATGATCGTTCCTCTGCCATTTTTCTCAAGCAGATTGTCCAGCCTTAATTGCCATACACGTGTCTCTAACGCGCCATTTAAAATGCCACACGTGGTAGCCACTTAAGCGATTATGTGTAACATCCACCGGCTTTAGCTGTTACACCTCTTCAAATGCTAAGCCAACATTTATTGTAGGGAAGGTAGAGAGGCAAAGGGATATCAAACGTATCTCCTCAGAGATTTGCTTCATTTTAAAATTTGAAAAATCTTGAAGGCTTAGGTCATAACAAATTTCCTCAGATTTGTTCCGCACGTTAGGGATCTACTCCATTATGACGATTGAGGCCGCCCATTTTAGCTTGGCTTCGTAATCACATCTCGTTAGATATCTTAGATCATGACAAGGTTCACATTCCCTCAATAACATGTCGACCTCGATACTTTGTTTTAGAATTTTTGAAAGGTGGTCATGGTTCAAATTGTCATGTGTTTGCTCGCTTTCATGTCAACGTAGCCGAGCTCGCAGCATAACACGTAACACCTCATATATGACACACACCTTACCAAGAGATTTCATCTCTTTCTAGACCTACTCTAATTGGAAGTTGGAAATTTATCATACAAGCTCGCCTCTGCGAGCTTGTTGAGCTCGCTAATGTACACCGAATTCACGCAAATAAGTTGCTTTAATATTAGCTTGCCCATGCACGCTCGGACATATGAATTCAGTCTACTCATAAATGCCTGATGAGGTCGCTCTGGGTTCAAATGGCCCAGGTATAACCTTTTCTTTAACAACTTCCTCATCTAGGGCTCAACTCGGATACATCACAGTTTGTTTAAGTCAAACCTCAGTGTTTTGGTGTGTACCTTGTGCCATAAGCTTTCAGTTTGGCCATTGATGAGGTTGTTCATAAAATCCAAAGATGGGTAGATCCTATTCTTTAGGTCGAACGATGGGCCACGAGAGCATTCAACCCAATCCATTAGCCGAACACTAAGGAGGGAGTAATGTTAGGAATGGGCCCAACATTCAACCTAGGCCATGTACAACAGGCCTAGTCATACATCCATAAGCCCAAAATGAAGAGACATCCATACATTTGTACAGACATACCCACATGGGTAGTAATATGTGGACCAATTGGATGCTCACATGTAGGGACTCATGTCAGCACATGGGGCTATAAATACCCCCCAACTACCTCTACTCAAGGTATTAACTCCATTACGCTTCTCTCTCTAGAATATTGAGTATTGTTAGCTTGAGCGTCGGAGTGTTTTCCCTGAGGAAACATCCTCAGGATTTTCAGGTGTTGAAGTAGTTGAAGATATCTACAGTGTAGGAGGTGAAGCTGCCCAATAATATGCGCAATAAGTCTTTAAATCCTTAGATCATTTTAGTGGACGAATTATGTCTTGTAAGAGTTTTTAATTGATCTACCCATAAAATCCTAATGTATAAATGAAATTAAAATGATATGCAAGGAAAGAATAACTAGGAATTAGGGATCAATTAGATATAAAACCTCAAATATTCAAAAATTTTTAACCACTCATTCAATCTTGAGTTAAAATATCCTATTCTTCACACCACTTATCAAAAAATTTAGTTTATGAGCACCTAGACCTAGTGTGTGTGATAGCCCCAAGTAAAAAGCTTTTGAGTTTAGATTTTCACACTTTAACACTCATTTTTATACTTTTAAATCTTTTTTTCTCTCCTTTTTATTTTTTGGTGTCTTGAATTTCCTTATGTTTTCCAAGATACCCATGTAATAAGTTTTCCACCAATTACTCACAAAACCAATTGGATTTAGGGTATTAGGTGAAGGACATCCCTAGATAGGGTTACTAAGTAACCAAGTCCACAAAACATTTGATTTTTCTTTTATTCTTTTATTTTCTTTCTTTTCTTTTCTTTTTTTTTTTCCTTCTTTTGTAGGAGATGCTCAACTTATCACTTTTCATGTGAATGATGATGCTAGAACTAAGCACCAAAGCCTGATTACTTCATAATTTATTGAATGCTCTTTTATTTTGTTTTTTCTTAGTTTTTTTTTACATGTGCTTTTTAATTACTACTAAATCTTTTCTCTAAAATTCTCACCAAAACTTGTGTTTAAGTGAAATAAGATACTCAATGAACTTAAACTTAATCAAAATGGTGATATATTTTAGACTTTCTGCCTTTCTACAATTTAAGAATTTCTCTCTTATCAACTAAGTTTGTGAATTTCCAAATCAAGAACACTTAATTCCTTTGGCGCTTATTGAACTAATTCCAAAAAAAAAAAAAAAAAGTATCTAGAAGATTTATGCATGAGTTACTGCAGTAATGAACATATCTATGTAGAATATCAGCATGAAGAGGCTAAAACTTCAATTTCTCTCTTTTTTTTTTTTCTTTCAATAAATAGCATGCATCAATCATGATTAACTCATTCATAATATCAATATCCATCCAAAATTGGCCCCCAAACTCAACCAAGCATGGAGCCAACTGAAGCATGATTACTTAACATAAAAAATAATTCTAACGAGAACAACCATAGCATGCAATCAACGTGTCCTAATAATAATTTTTTTTTTTTTTAACATTTTGACACGGGACGGGTTCGAAACCCGCCCAGGGGAGGAGGGAATGCACCTAGCAAGCTGGCTGATGCCAGTGGGCCTAGAGGCCCAAGTGCAACGTGTCCTAATAACAATAGCAAATCAAAGCACACAGTTATGTATGTAAAATATGATATCCTAAGTTAAGATTTTGTATCCAAACTTAAACTAAACATAAAATAAGTAAAGTAGAAAATAAACAGTCCTAATTTTGTGTTTAAAGATTTAAAGTTAAGCTCATTAACAAACTAAATAACTTAATGATAATCTACTTTTAATAAAAGTAAGAGGTTTTAAATTTGAATTGCTTAACATGCGATATATGAGTTAAGGGATGAAAAATAGTTGTTTCTAATTGTGCAACTAAATATCAATAATAATAATCAAAAAAAGACTTGAAGTTAAATTTGAAGTTGAAGCACCTTTAATGTAAGGGGATGTGAAATTTTCCAAACTTACCCGTTTCTTGGCCATAAATAAAAACAAACTTAAATAATTAAAACTATCAAAGAAAAGAAAATTCTCTAGAAATTATAGGATCCATGTATGAAAATTCAAGGTACAAAAATAATAGAATTGAGTAGAAAGCATACCTGATGATGCGATTGAAGAAGCTATGGAGTTTGTAAGGTCACCCTGTTAATTAAGGATTTGTTGGTACTTACTCTTCACTGACTACGTCACTACAATAGAGCACGACTCTCAATAGATGGATATCGAATGACTTAGCAAGAAAAAAAGGACTTAGCCATTTATATATACAGTAGTCCAATAATCTTTCTCGTCAAAGGCCCAATGGGCTTCAGGCCTACATTAACCATCCCACATCCATTCTAAAGGAGATATCTATGGCCCACACAAACTGATCACGACTTGGGCCTTACACACTCTGTCTTCTGTTTTAGACTAGTGTCATTAACCCCTTTTAATTAAACCAAAATCTCCAATTAATGGCAGCCCACACATATAGGAAAATTTTTAACAATTTCAACTTGAGTTGCTTCTCAAGAAGTGCTTAATTTATAGTCATTAACTTGATTTTCTATCACTTCAAAATGGTTTTGGATTAGGTGGTGATATATTCTCTCAATTTCTTAAATTTTGACTTTCTCAATCTCAAGTTTGAATCCACCACAAAATTTTTTTCACTGAATATTCTATAAGGTGGTTTTGGTTTAGGCCAAAAGGTGAGCCTTCCAAATTCTTCTAGGATTAATCCCTTTGATTCCAAGTAAGATAAAGATGTGTTCAAATAATTTTACACTTTAGACAATAATATTAAGACAAAAATTTCATATTAATATATATATGAAAATTCATCTCATCACAATACAATAATATACATTTAGTATTTTATTAAGGGTTTGTTCTAACATAATCTGTGTTTCTTTGTTTAATAAACACAAAATGTGACATTTCATACAATTTCGATCATGATAATACATTTCCTAACATGAATACCCACAGTAATCTCATTGATGCACCAAAAGCTATCTTTAGGTCAAATTTGAAGCATGTTTGGTCAAGCTTTTAATTTTGTTATTGGTAATTTACTCTCATAAATTTAAAAATTTGTTGAAGAAAAAATTTAAATTTGACAGTTTTAAAGTCACTTATAAACAAGTTACAAGAAAGTTAGTGCCATTTTCATGCTTTTTCTCACAGCTACACATTGCTTATGATTATTTTTGCGGCTAGTAAAATTTTTGGCACTGTTTTCTCATAAAGATGCGGAAAAAACCTATTTTTTCTCATTTACCTTAATAAGTTTATAGGTTTTAATTTCTTATCTTATATTATGATACTTTTAGCCCTTTATTTTAATAAATTTATAGGTTTTAACCTCCTACTTTATACTATGACACTTTTAATACCTCACCTATATGAATTGAAGAAAATAACTCTTACTTAACATCAGGTTATAATGTTATGTTAGTTTTGTTAATTGACTGTTAGCTCCATTAGCTGATTGTTAGCTCCATTAGCTGATTGTTAGCATCCGTTAGCATTTTATTATAGAAAACATGAAATTTAAATTCAATTTTATTTGTTAGTTTCGTTAATAAAATGCTAACGGAACGCTAATAATCAATTAACAGAATTAATAATCAGCTAACAAAACTAATAGAACATTAAAACCTAACCTTAAATAAAGGTTATTTTCTTCAATTTATTTAGGTAAGGAGCTAAAAAAGTTATAATATAAGGTGAATAGCTAAAACCTACAAACTTATTAAGGTAAAGGGTTAAGTGTCATTGTATAAGATGAATGGCTAAAACTTACAAAACTTATCAAGGTAAAGAGCTAAAAATAGGTTTTAGCCTAGAGATGTAGGGTTGGTTTGGTTTTGTTCATATTATGAGCTATAGCTTTTTCTTTCCTTTTTTTTTTGCCCCTCAAGATTTGGTTAAAGTGTTTGAAAAATTATTTTTGTAAGGAACTAGATATATATTAGTTATTTGCCAACAATTCTTAATAGCTAAATCAAATAAAGACAATTACAAAAATAAAAATGTACCAAAAAAATAATTAAAAACAAGAGGTTTTGTGAGAAAATTTTGCAACCCTGACATTAATGCAGCTCAGTAAGATACAGGGAATGGGTAATGATATGTAAATAAATTTTTTTGTATAATTTATATATACAACTTTTATATATCACTAAATGAGTGGCTGTATATAATATTAGAAGTTCCAATAGAGTAAAAAAAAAAAAAAACTAATCATTAAAATTATGAAAAAATTGTATAAAAATAGTCTTTTAATCATTTTTCTGTAGTGAGTTGTCCATGTAAGCCTAGAATTTAGTTTTGTTTTATCCAATGAAATCCATGATTATTTCTCAATTCACATGACAGCACAGTGCTTATTTTAAGGGTTAATAGTTTGAGACACTTGTCAAGAACATGTTCGTTTGCTAACCATGTCAATTATTTTCATTTGACGTCCATGCTAAACTACACGTCCATGAATGAAAATTGGAATCTCTTTCAACTAGCCGGCTGATAAAAGAACAATTTCTGTCCCTAGCAAGAAAAATAGATAGCAACTTCGCAAGTCTTTGCTTTGACCTGAGAAAAATATGGTTGCTTCCTCTTCTTGAAAATGCAACTTAGAATAATAATATATTGATGACATATATTTGGAATGTTTCCACAGGATCCTATCTAAAAAGGGACATGTAAATTTAGTAATGCCTTGAGAATTTAGATGAGTTCGGAAAGACCTTATCTTTTGGATTTTATGCTTGGATTTATATGCTGAGTCTTCAATGCCACGAGCCTCCAAAAGGAAGAAAAAATGCATCAGTAAAAAGAGAATATGCAGCAGAATGATTGAATTGGTCGAAGTTCAACTTGTTCATCTAAGCGCGTAATCTCTTATGTCTGTCCATATAAAAATTGGAATAGCAGAGATTAACTTAAAGGTTTACTTTTGCTGTATGTTGCTGTAGAATTGATCTTCGTCTCTGTTGTGCCTATTTCCAAATAACGCAATCTATTCCATTAGGTGCTATCCAATTACTTCTATTTCTGTATCTTCTTTCTTTCTGCTATCAACAAGGTCTCATGATGAAAAACAGTATTCTTTTTGTGATAGTTCTATTAATTACACCACTAGGAACACCTACGAATACACTCTTAACACTACCTTAATCTATCTAGCTTCCAGTGCTTCTCAAACTGGGTTTTATAATGCCACAATAGGTCAAAACTCGAATGTGGTTAATGGGCTTGTGCAGCGCAAAGGTGATATCTCCCATGGAGATTGATAGAAGTGTGTGCCCAAACCGCAGCCGCAGAAATCACAAGGCTGCTGTCCATACCAGAAGAGAGCTCTAATAGGCTATGAAAATTGTCTTTTACGCTACGCAGACTTCAGATGTGCAGGATGTAGATGATCCAAATCTTTTTCACCATCTGTTGCAGTATTTGTTTGAAATTTGTCATCTGCTGCTGCCACCAGCTTGGCAAAGTTTGCCTTTGGTAGCATCAAATACACATTCTTTATGCATGTTATAATATTGATATATGCAGACATACTAATAAATGCACTAGGAAAAATGCATACTGCAACTCCCTGCAAGGTCAAGTCTTCACTCAATTATCTATTACCTTGATCTGCCATCTCTTTGCAATGCACAATTGTCTACAATTGTCTACAACTTCATTAATTCAAGCTAGTACAAGCCGCAATTTCTCCAAGTGGTTTCACACAAAAGCTGGTTTCTTGTTTTTGTATATATATACATATGCCTTTACCGAGATGTAAAAGGATGAGTTCAAGAAATGAATAAACATTTTCCATTCTTTAAAGTTATCATGGTATCAGAGCCTTATTAAGTTCTTGGACTTCTCTGCCCAACTATATCTTCTTTTTTTTTCTGATTGGATTTTTGGGTCACAATCCAAAATCCATCTCTTGTTTTGGCTATCTCTTTCTCCGGCAAAGTTCTAGCCATAGTTCAAGTTTTCTCTATCACTTCCAGTCATATGATTTGACGGTGCTTGTAGCACCGTTCTTGGTTTTCATCAAGACAAAGGGAACTCTCTCTTTCATTAAGTTTCTAGCTTCAAAGCCGTGCGTCTCCAGTTGCTCATTCCTCAATTGGGTGATAGATTCCTCCAATTTAGCTGCCATCAACTCTGCTGCTTGAACGTCGACTTCATCGGACAATCCGGTTTGCCTTTTCTGCTACTTGACTAGTTCCTAAAGCTTTTGTTTTTGGCTTTATTTTCCTATTTTTCACCATCATGGAGAAACCCGATGTTACACAGCCTATCTTTACTATACTTAATGGTTCAAATTACATGCTTTGGGTTCAAGGCATGCGTAGTTTTTTAAAGGGAAGGAGATATGTTATTTATGATATCAAGCTTCCTGAGAAAAGTGTTGAGGAACCTGATGACAAGTTTGTTGATTGCCTTGAGGAATGGGATAGCAAAAATCACCAAATTATTACTTGGTTCCGTAATACCTCCACTCCATCTATTAATCTCCAATTTGGGAGGTATGACACTGCTAAGGAGGTATGGGATCTCTTGCAAAAAGGTACACTACTTCTGATTTGTCAAGTCAATATCAATTATGGGAAGAATTGCATAATTTGAAACAGGAACGTGGTGAGTCTATCACTAGCTTCTATGCTAAAATGGAAGCTATTTGGGATCAACTCGCACTTTCTAAACCAACACTTGATTGCACTGTTGACAATGAGAAATATACCTAGCATTGTGATTGAATGAGATTAATTCAATTTCTTATGGCACTTATCGATGATTATGAGCTGTAATATCCCAAAATTTGGTGATATTTTAGTATTTGAGTAAGGACCTTGGTGATAGAAAATATTATTGAGGGGCTTAATAGCAAAATTTTCAAAAGTTGAGGGACTAAAAAGAAAGAAAATTAAGATAAGGATCAGTTGCTTTCCTTTTTCTTTTTTTTTTTTTTTCTTTCTTTTCTTCCTCATCAGACCCGTGTGTTTTTGCTCTTTTTCTTCTCCCCTGCAGCCGGCAAGAGCCCCAGCCACCGCCACCCATTTCCGGCCAGAAACATCGGTAAAGCTTGGGGATTTCTCCCCATTTTCTTGTTCTAGAATACCTATTAAACCCAGAATTTCCAGATCTGTTCTGCTCTGCGTCTTACTCCCCTTGCTGTCCGTAAATTGTTGGTGGGTGGGTGGCGAAATTTTCAGGTTTTCTGGTAAGAAATAGCCAAGAATTCGTCCTTCTAGCCTTGATTCAAGTTTGGTTATTCTAATTTCTTTTGATTTCCCTCAATTTTGAGGTAGGCCGTGAGCTTCTTCTCCAAAATCCCGTCAGCTTCCATGTTCGCCGAACCTGGCTTTTGCTTGCCGGAAAATTTTGGTAAGTTGCCGGCTCTTCCAAGTCCAATTTATCCATGTAGTTGCTGCTTGTTGAGTTTTAATTGGTTGAATTGATACCCTTGGTTGTCTGAAATTCTGTGGAAATAGGAAGAAATTCGGCAGCCATTTAAGTATATAATTTTAGCTTAAATTCATGTAGAAATGGCTTGATTTAGTTGATGTGAGGTTTTGTATGAAAAATCCCATGAATTAGCTATTGCTTTGCAAAATCCAGTTCCTCCATGTACTGCGCGTGAGATTGGGAAATGTTGCAGCAGCCTTAAACCACTTTTTAAGCTTGATTAAGGTAGAATTAGCTTGATTAATTGCTATGATGTTTATATGAAAATCTCGTGAGATTAGTTATTGTTATGCCAACTTTGAAAGTTGAAGTTACTGTTCATGATACTGTTTACAGGCACTGTTCACACACTGAGGGTCAACAATTAATGAGGATTTAAATGTCTAATTTGAAATATAAGAACAAATTTGGAGATATTCGGTCATGTGGAGATTGATAGAAATAGCACCGTGATGAGGGGTAGTGCTAAAGATGATTTCACTGTGAATTTGTGGTAGTGTGGTATTAACTCTTGGGTATTTTAATTAGGTTCCTGATCGTTCTGTCAGTTTAGCACTGAGTTCGAGTCTTCGGTTTTATGTGAGTGAGGTAAGTAAATTATGATACAACCCTTCGATTTTAAAGCATGTTTTAAATTGTTTTTTTGAGATGGTGGCAAGGTTTAAATTGATTTTATCAGCATCTGAGTGTGATTAAGCTGAAATGAAAATTGTGATGACTTTTATGAAAATTATTATTTTCTGGAATTGAACAGGATTGGAATGAAAATGAGAATTTCATTGTTTTTTGGAGTTGAGCATGCCCACATGAAATTGTTTTCATTTGCATTGAATAGAGCATGCCTATTTGGAATTGACTGAACTGCTTTGATGAATTGAGAATTTTGTAAGTTCTGAATTTTCCGTTAAATCCATGCCCACATGGAATTTTCTGGTTATTTATGAAATTTGAGATTGATTGTGAATTTTGAGTTTTTTTGTAAATTCTACATGGTTTTGTCTCTGATATGATCATGTTTACTGTGCCCACTAGTGGGAGGTTTATAAACGCTAGCACATGTCGACATGTTTATTGATATGACTGGTCCATTATGTAATCCTGCCAATGGGATAATACATTGGTAATTACTGACGCCTGTCAGTGGGAGTTTGTTAAACACTGGTACTTCTGTAACCCTGCCAATGGGGTTAAACATTGGTTATTACTGATGCCCTGCCAGTGGGAGTTGTTAAACACTAGTACTACTACTGTACTCGCTAGTGGGAGGTTTATAAACGCTGGGCATGACCTATAGGTGAGACTACTACTGAATTTTCTTTTGCATTAACGATTTGTCATTAAACACTTTGTTATTGAATTGAACCAGATTTTTGTATTAACGGTTTGCCATTGAACACTTTGCTATTGAGCTGAATTTGATTTTGCATTAACGGTTTATCATTGAAGGTTCTGTTATGCTTACATGATTTATCTGGCATGCTTAAAAATTTTTACCAAGGGTTATCTATATTTACTTACTGAGATATTTTATCTCACCTCGTTTTCCTTGCCCACCATTTCAGGTAGTGTGACCCGAGTCACGGAAATCAAAGGGAGTGATAAGATAGAAGGCTAGCCATTCTAATTGGATATAAGTTTTAGATTTTATCATCATTTTGTAAGGTAGATTTTATTCTTGAGATTTTGTGATTTGAATAAATTCCGAACCTTGTGCATTCGTGAGACCCGTCTCACGAGTGCATGGCATGTGCCACATCCTCGGATTTGGGTTCTTGGACGTGACATGAGCCTTGCAGAGCCTCTTTATTGCATCAATCTCCATTGCCTACTCTAGATAATGCAATATCTCAATTGCTATCTAATGAGACTCATTTGAAGCTACTTAGACCTTAACAAGTTGATACTGTTCTAGCAATAATGAACAGGAATTGCTCTAAGGGTGGATAGAAGTTTTTTCGCCATTGTAATAAGCCCGAACATGTTCTATATGAGTGCAATCTTGTTGAATGCCATAAATGTAAGAAGAAAGGGCACATTGCTTCTAATTGCCCAACTTGACTTTCTCAAAGATCTTATTAGTGGAAGAATCAATCAAGGCCTGATTTGTCTAATAAACCTATGATAGCTACAGCTATTGCAAGTGAAAATGCCACCTCTACTATGTCAGTTGGTAATCTAGAAACTCTTTTTAGACAAATGCTTTCTTCTTCTGCTCTTAGTACATCTACTGCATTGTGTATTGTTTAAGGTAATACTTCTTGGCTTTTTGACTCTAGTTGTCACAATCATATGACCTCTCATTCTCATCTTTTCACTAAATTGATTCCAAATGCAACCGCACCTCCAATTAATACTGTTGATGGCTTACAAATGCAAGTCAGTTAGCATGGTCAAATTTCCACCTCTACCCTTACTTCACCGAACACCTTCTTGATTCCTAAAATTAGTTCTAACCTTATCTTTGTTGGACAATTATGTGAACTTGGTCTTGAGCTAATATTTTCTACTCATAGTTGTCAGGTGTTGGATCCATAGACAGGACAAATTCTTGAGACAAGCCATAGAGTTGGTCGTTTATTTGAACTCACCTCTCTGCATATTCCTTCTAATCGCATTTCCTAGTTATGTGCTACTTCAACAAACCCTCTTTACACTTGTGGCATCTCCATCTTGGCCATGCTTTTCTTAATAAACTCCGTCCCTTACTTTCTAATGGATATTTAGGTTTTGTTAAAGAAGAGTCTTTACATTGTGTCTCTTGTTAAGTTGATAAAAAACCTGCTTTGTCTTTCAATAAAAGTAACTCTATTTCTATTACACCTTTTGATTTGATTCATTCTAATGTGTGGGGTCCTTCACCAGTATCTACTATGGGGGTTTCAAAGTATTTTGTGATTTTTGTTGATGATTATTCTTGTTTCACTTGGATATATTTGATGGAAAAATGCTCTGAGTTGCCCCAGCTTTACATGGATTTTGCTAATATGGTTAAAACTCAATTTTCTAAGACAATCAAAGTTTTAAGAACTGATAATGCTCTAGAATATCTTAACTCTAAGCTTCAAAATTTTCTTAAAGTGCAGGGTACAATACAACAAAGATCTTGTCCATATACTTCCCAACAAAATGGACGAGCTGAATGTAAACATTGACATATCTTGGATTCAGTTTGAGCTCTCCTACTTTCATCCTCATATCCTAAGCGTTTTTGGGGTGAACTTGCTCTTACAGCTGTTTATATCATAAATCGTATCACGTCTACTACCATCAACAACAAATCTCCCTATGAGTGTCTTTATGGTGTTCTATTTATAATCTTCTTAAGATCTTTAGATGTGCATGTTTTGTTCTTCTTCCTTCACATGAACATAACAAGTTGGAGCCTCGAGCTCGATTATGTTGTTTTTTGGGTTATGAGATATAACATAAAGGTTATTATTGTTGGGATCCTGTGTCACAAAAACTTCGTGTGTCTTGTCATGTTGTTTTTTGGAAACATGCTACGTTCTCCTCTCTTTCAGACTTTAAGGTGTCCTCCTCTTATCAAACTCCTTTGTTCACTAACCCATCTCCTGAATTATTCTCCAAGGATGATGCAAGGATTTCTGGTGAGTTTACAAATGAACAACCTACTACAATGCCTTCTCCAAATGAATTTCCTTCTATTGATACTGCACCTGAAACTATTGAGGCTGAGAATATACATGTTGCCTCTTCTTCAAACCATCCTACTCGGGTAAGAAATCCTCCTAGCTACCTTCAAGATTACCATTGTTCTTATGCTCTTATTTCCTTAAATGAATCCCAGTCATATAACGAGGCATCCTCTGACCCTCTCTGGTTAAAGAAGATGAATTACAAGCTTTAGAAAAGACAAGTACATGGGATTTGGTTGATCTGCCTATTGATAAGACTTCGGTTGGATGCAAGTGGGTGTACAAAATCAAAACATGTTCTAATGGATCTATGGAGCGCTATAAAGCACGTTTAGTTGCTAAGGGCTTTACACAGGAATATGGAATTGACTCTAAGGAGACATTTGCTCTAGTTGCTCGCCTCACTATGGTTCGCAGTTTGCTTGCCATTGTTGCTATACAAGAATGGAAATTATTTCAAACGGATGTAAAAAATGCATTTCTTAATGGTGATCTAACAGAGGAAGTTTATATGAAACCACCTCTTGGCCATGATCATCCTTCACATAAAGTATGCAAATTGAGACACGCATTATATGGCTTAAAGCAATCTCCTTGAGCTTGGTTTGCAAAATTTAATGCAATTGTTAGTGAGTTTGGTTTCTCTTCAAGTCCATATGATACTACTTTATTTATTTGTAAGACTAATTAGGGAATGATTCTCTTCTTTATGTTGATGATATGATTATCACTAGAGATGATATTTCAGGTATCCATGAGCTTAAGTAGTTTCTTAACCAAAAATTTGAGATGAAAGATCTTAGTCCTTTAAGTTATTTCTTAGGACTTGAGGTCACCTCTTCAGATAATGGCTACCTTCTTTCTCAAGCAAAGTATGCATTTGATCTTATCTTTAGAGCTGGATTGATTGAAAGTAAGATTGCTTCAACACCTCTTGAACCAAATGCTTGGCTTACACCCATGGATGGCTCTCCACTTAGAGTTCCTACTGTGTATTGACAGTTAGTTAGGAGCTTGGTTTATCTCACTGTAACACGCCATAATATAGCATATGCAGTTCGTTCATATTATTAGTCAATTTATGGCTGCCCCTAGTTCCACTCATTATGCAGCTGTACTTCGCATTATTCATTATGTCAAGGGAACACTATTTCATGGACTCCACTTTTCTGCTCATTCCTCACTTGTACTTCGTGCATATTCCGATGCTGATTGGGCTGGTGATCCTACTGATCATAAATCCACTATCGGTTAGTGCCTTTTTCTTGAAGACTCTCTTATCTCTTGGCGTAACACGAAACAAACTTTTGTATTTCGCTCTAGCACTGAGGCTAAATATAGGGCTTTAGCTAATACTACAGCAGAACTTCTTTGGATTTGTTGGCTTCTTGAGGATATGGGTGTTTCACAATCCTCTACCACAAATCTTTATTGTGATAATCAAAGTGCTATACAGATTGCTCACAATGATGTTTTTCATGAATGTACCAAACATATTGAGATTGTTTATCACTTTATTCACCAATATGTTAATCAAGGAACTGTTCACTTAATCTACATTGACTTTGTTAATCAGCAAGCAAATCTCTTTAATAAGGCACATTTCCCT
>BPVZ01000034.1:1913310-1926030 GCA_020521535.1 Rubroshorea leprosula
GTATAGCCCGTCATTAGATATACTGAAAAAATAAAGTTAGGAAAGTGTTTCCTTTATATCTACATAATTTTCCACAAAGATGCTATAGTTATTAACTTATCATTCTAGCCTTTATTTGCACAGCTATTAGAATTAGAAAAGGATTTCCCAAGAAATAGCATGGCCTCAGGGGCTGCAATGTCTAAAGTCAAGCAATCAACAGAAACCCACCATTCAAACACTTCCTGCTTCTAACAATAGAAAAAAAAAAAAAAAAAGAAAAAAGAAAAAGAAAAAAAAGGAGGGTAGTAGTCAGAATTCGGAAGTCAGAATCCAGTAAAAGCATCAACCAAGAGATATGCAGGCAGTATCCAATCATTACTTGTAGAAACTGAACCTACAAATCAGATCCCAATGCTAATTCATCCAGATATGTATTAAAACCAAAGCATGTATTAATACCAAGCAAGTACTTGCTTACATGATGAAATGAAGTAAAACAGGAAAATTAAAAAAGTTATCCGATGTTACTTGCAATCAAGATTCAAGAATGATTCACTCACCCTGCATGCGGAAATCATCTTCAGTTCCATTGTTCCTAATTTTCGCCATCAAACTAGGAGACCATCCACAAAATTCACCCAGAAGGAACGCCCGGTCTGTTGACTCGAGCAACGACTTCAAGTCCTCTTGAGAATCAAACCGTTTGAGGGGCTCTTCAGGCGAAATCGATAAATACCAATGAACCGAATGCAAAATATTCCATGCTCGAAGCTTTCCTCGGTAGTTGTACGACACAGAATGGTGATAATAGATAACCGAAATCCCCTCCGCCGCACCAATAGCACTTGCTACCATTCTCTCCGTGTTTCTATACAAAAACATCAGCTTCAGGGAGCCAAACTCCTCCCGCCTTTCGGCGACCATCCGGGCTACTTCCTTCATCAGGGACCGAGATTCGCCACACCCTGCGCATCGAAATTGAAGATCATAACTGAAATTGAAAGGGATCACAATGAAGTTGAGTAACATCGGAGAGAGTATTCACACGGGACAGTGACGATGAGGAGGATGTGAGGGTGGACGCGGATCTGGGAGGAGAAGTTCTGCTTGGTGAGGATCTGCCATTCTCGGGCGCCGTCTGGTTCACCGGCGAACAACGATAGGACGGAAATAACCACCGACGCGAGCAACAATCCCTTCATCACCTAGACGGCTGTATGGAAAGACAACCGTTCTCTGCGCGTATGTCAGTTTTCACCTGATGTTTGATGAAACCAATGAACCCCAGTCATTGAACCGTTTTGGAAGTAGGATGCGGATAGTTAATATTTCATTATTGATAATTATTAATTATTGGTATTTATAATTTAAAATATTAAATTTATTTAATTAAAGTTAATGGTTAATAGTTTTTCTTTTTTAAATATTAAAAACAAATGTCCCTTACCTAATAACATAATTAATAATGGACTATTAATTTGTTTTTTTTAAATACTAATAACATATAAAACCAAATAATTATATTTTGTTATTTAGTATATTTTTATTTATAAATTAGATTGATATATAATTAAAATTAAAAGATAAAATTGGTACTTGCAACCAAAGTTCAAGAACTAAATTGATATTTTTCTTTAAAATTTAAAGACTAAATTAGTATTATTTTTAAAGTTTGAAGACTATTTTATATCAAAAAATAAAATTTAGGGACAATTTTGATATTTTTTAAAGTTAAAAGAAAATATTAATACAATTTTAAAAGTTAAAAGATCAAATTGATGTTTTAAGCATAGAAAAACTCATTCATAATATATAAAGTTTTTCTCACTTTAAGGATGCGAGTAATATACTAAAAATAAACTTTATTTTTAATATTAATGCCATATGAAATATTTTAATTAGGCAATTATAAAATTAAAATCAATTTTTTTTGTCAATATAAATTAATACTAAAAATATAAAATAAATATACCTTAACCTCCTCTCTAATGACACAATTAGAAAATTGCATAATTTATATATACAGATAGTATAACTACTATTGTTATAGATAATTGATAAATTTTTATGCATAAGATGAAACAAAGTTTGTATTTAATCTAAAGGCAACCATACTAGGGATGGCAATTTTGCCTTGATCTCTACGGGCCTCGCGAGGATCCTTGTCCCCGCAAAAAATAAAAAAAAATAATATCATTTTAAATTTAATATAATTTTCAAACCCAAACCCAATTCAATAAAATTTAACCCAATTTTTTTCAACTCAACCCAACCCAACCTAATACTTTTAACCCTAATTCATTTCTTCAGATGAATCGAATCTCACTTCTCATAACCTACCTCTGCCTTTGCCTCCTCTCACTCTCGGCCTCTCGGGACACCTAGGTCACGTTCAACCTTTAGATCTCACCTCTCACAACACTGCCTCTGCCTCCTCTCACTCTCGGGACTCTCTTGTGTGACTGTGTCTCTCACCTAGGTCATCTTCAACCTTCCCAGCTTCCCCTTTGGCCCTCCTCTACCAATCGCAAATGGCTGCGCCCTTGCTACACCACTTCAGCGCCACTGCTTCACCGCTTCAACACCATTGTTGCGCCCATGTTCACCACTTTTGGCCTCTGCTACGCTGCTACTGCACCACTTCTATACCTTTGCTGCGCCGCTGCTGCACTACTTCTGTGCCCTTGCTGCACCATTGTTGCTCCCCTACTGCAATGGTAAGAAGTTTAAATAATTTATGGGTTGATTTAACATTGAGAAAGTCTAGATTTTCTAGAATTTGCTAGATTTATTAACTGCTCAATATGGGTTTTAAATTATTTCATGAAAAGGATAAAAGAAATTGAGAAAACTATGAATGCTTGGTTGTTTATTTAATTTTTAGAGTTTACTATGAATTTCAGTGAAATTGTGAAAGGGAAGAATTTCAAAGTTATTCAAGATTGATGTGTCTTCAAGATTAGTTAAGAACAGATCTCAAAGGTATTAAGTTGATATTTCTTTTATTTTTTTATGGTATATTTCTTTTATTCTTTAATTAAGTAGTTAATTTTCAATTTAAATTTTCATGTTTAAAATAGGTTCTTTGGATGATATATGTTTCTTTACTCAAAATGAGGATGTGGATCGTAATAAAGACAATAATTCAGAGGTAAAATATAGATGACCTTTTTTTATACTAATAATATAAATAGTTTTTCTATAAATATGTTAACATGAAGTATTTACTAATTGTATTGTAGGTTTTTTTATGAGCAATTGTTAAATTTGAGAGTTAAGGTGTTTTGAGTTGACTCTTGGTTGCCTCCCTTCGTACTGGATGTTGGTTTAGTTGTTTTATTTATGTTAAATTAATTTTTGCTTATGTTTGGAACAAGTATGTTGTTTTATATTGGATTAATCTCTATTTATATTTGGAACAACTTGTGTTTGAAGAGTTTACGTTTGATTAATATTTATTTACGTTTGGAATAAGTTTATTGATTTAATTATTTATGTTAAATTAATCTTTATTTATATTTGATGTAAAAAATATATATTTGGATATTAATTGGTGGGGAATGGGGATAGGGGGCAAAATCTAACCCCTGTTAAAAATTCCCGTGGGGATCCCCATCCCTACCATTTGTAGGAACAGGGACGGGGAGAGACTCCCCGACCCCGTGGGCCTCCATTGACATCCCTAAACCATACTATAATCTCAACCAAGATTTTTCCATATTATTGAAATGATTATTTATATATAGGAAGAATTTACTTATCTATAAATTTTATGCATCTCATTTACACAACTTTTTAACTATTTATTTTTTCATTTTCAATTATAAAGATTTATCACAATTTTTATATAAAAAAATAATTATTTTTAATAGAATAGTGATTTACTTAAACACAAGTCTTATATAAAATTTCAACAATTCATCTCTCAACTTTCAATAATTAAGATTTATTTATATATACTAAAGATAATTATTTTTTTTTATCTAAAAGTCATGATATTTCAACTATTGAAAATAAAAAAATAAATGGTTAAGATTTTGTATAAACGTAATATGTAAAACTAGTGTGTAAATTGATTCCTCTTCCTAATAAATATACTTCCCATTAAATATGAATATATCTCATTATTGAAAGAAAAGGGATAAATGTGTGGTGTGTCGAATTTATGTGTGTGTAAGTGAATCATTTCTCATATATATATGAGAAAGGATTCATTTACACACAAATTCGATATATCACACTTATATAAAATCTCAATCATTCATCTTTTTACTTTTAATGATTGAGATTTATTATGATTTTTAAATGAAAAATAATTATCTTAAATAAATATGAATAAATTTTAAATATTAAAAATGAAGAAATAAATTATTGACATTTTATGTAAGTAAAACCCTGCATCCCTCTATATATATATATGTATATGTATATATAAAATTGACAAACTTTGATTTACCGAGTTTTCTTTGCCAAAACATCAAGATTGCATTATTTCTTTATCAAAAGGTCACCGTTTCCTTAATTTCTTTGCCCAAAAGTCAAGTTTCCTATTATGTTACTATTTATTAATGTTTATTGTCACTATTTTACTTAGAAATTTGACTTGGTAAAACCCAAGCATCTTTATGAAAATACAAATTCCTTGTTTGGTGCTAGATCTATCTTTCAACATTACCAAAAAGCCCGGATCCCTTGTATCAAAGATAGTGATAGTGTTACCTTAAGATTGTTAAGTGAAAATGGATATTTTAATCTCAAAAAGATGAAATACTTATTGGTTCACATAGAGTTTATCACCATGGGGGTTAAAACACTCCATAGAATAGGTTTAAGTACAAAATGCCTTCTAACTCTTTTAAACACAAGACATTAGGATATGGTTCAAGCCCTTATAAGATCTATTGAAATAGATCAACAAGGGGGATTTGCTTACTTCACTTCCAATTTTCAAATGGATATAAAAGCCTTTAAGCAATTTATCGAAGTAGGAATCATGACCAAAGGCTATTCCATGACTGAGGGAGAAAAGAACATTTTAATTTGCACAGGATTTGTTGGCCAAGTTACCCATAATGGCATTACCAAATATAAAGTAACCAGTGAAGAAATATGTGAGATATATGCGATAAAAGGAATTAAGGCCATTTAAGCTAAACATTTAGATTCAATCTATCTAAATAAAACTAAATGGAACATCATCAAAATTCTTAAGTAAACCCATAATGGTACCCACTCGAAACAACTTATATCAAAATTATAAGGGAGAAATGAGTTAATGATTATGAAAATATTCTTCCTGAACAAGAAGAAAATGAAGAAAATATTGAAATCAAGATGTTGCACTTCACTAAAAAATTCAAAAGTGAAGAAAACAAACCTTCTTGGCTTCAAACTTTAAGAAAACGGAGAGAACATTTTACCAAATGGGGCCCAATTAAAGATAAATATAATAAAGAATGGAAATTTATTGAAGCTTACTTCTCTTCAAAGGGAAAGAAAGTTAATGCAAAAGAGGCCTTAACTTTGAATTATTTTGGAAAAGACATAGAGGATCAAATTTTAGACTTAGAACTTTCAGTTAAGGCTTACTTCAAAAATCAAAAACCTAGACTTCAAAGTATTCATGAATATAAATCCCAACATGAAAAATATTCATGAATACAACCCTTGATAATCCAAATATAATTCTAATCCTAACTTAAACCTTAGTGCTCTAACCAGATCCAAAATTAAGGAAAATTTTAGAACTCTAAGAACATCTAGAGTCTTCGGATTTAGAACATATTAGTTAGGAGGAAGATATCCCATAACTCAAGCATCACTTGAGTATAAGGGAGAAAATAGAGAAAGGACACAATTTGGGAAAAAAATGGAAATAAACCTAAACCAATTACTTATTGCAAAATAGAAGGAACTATTCTAGAATTACCTGTTGGAATCCACTACTTTGGGCTAAAATAATATACCAATGGGAAAGAGATGCTTGCTGAGCATGGATTAATGGATCTATGGATGGTGAGATGTTTGAATTCCTATAAACACTATTAGACCCAACTATAGAATTGTATTGGAATACCTTCAAAAGAGAACTCTACTCTAGTTGCTAAAACAAAAGATTCAAGAGAAAACCCATACATTTTATTTCTTTAATTCAAAAGATATTTTTAAGATCTGATATAATTGTTGATTCCAAAAGAGCTTTATAAAATAAAGCTATTAAGGAACTTGAAGTCCTTCAATTGACATCATGGTATCAAATCGAATCCTTCTCCAATGATTTTCTCAAACTTTTTACTCAAATAAGCAAAGGATTTGATGAAAACCTAAATAATAGAATCTTTGATAAGTCACCAAGCACCCTTGGTAAACAAATTAAAGACAAATGGTTAGCATCCAACCCTGCACCTCAACAAGGAGTAGGCCCTAGAATTTTATTTATATATAAAATATTAAGAGAGAAATGTACAAATATTTAAATTCAAAAATCCCTTAAAAAACAAAAGTTTGGTTCTTGTAAATCTTCAATTAAAGGATATGATATGATTCTTCAAAAGAATCATATAATGGACAAAAAAAGGTATAAAAAACTCAAAAAGAATGTTTTTCATGCAAACCTAAAAAATTCATCAAAAGAAAACATATTCTCTTATACTTAGTAAAAACTTGAAAGAAGGAAAAGCTAGTAAAAAGGAGAAGTATGTTAAAAAGCCCAAAAATCTAGAAATGGACAAGAAATGCTATATATGTGGAGACCCAGGACACTATGCTAATAAGTGCCCAAACAAAAATAAACCAACAAAATGATCCCACATATAAGCAAATCTTAAAGAAGACAATGACATTGTCTCTATAAATAAATATGAATTTGAAAGTGATGTTTATAACATCATTTTGAAATATGTGTTTATAGAAGATATATCTAAGTCTAATTCAGAATATGAGAATAATATAGATTTTAAAGAGCAAAATCTTTACAATTTATAAACTCTCTCGATCAAAGTTTGAATAGTGTTAAGATCCTAGTGATCAAAATAGACTCTAATCGTAAACACTTATGACAATCAAACCAATTATCATAATGGGAAAAATGCTTAGATTATCAAAGGTTCACACAGCCTTCTACAACAATGAAATGTACAATATGCTCAAAAGTATATTGTATATTCTATTATAAAAAATCAAAAGGAAAAGTTGAATAGGTATAGCCTTTAGAACTCGTAAATTAGAAACCATCTCTACATTAAATAATGATTAGTTACTTAGAGATATAGAAAAACTTAAATACTGATCACTTGATTAGAGATAGAGAAAGACTATCTCTATTGCAAGAAATGAAATCAATGAATAAACTCTCAATCCAAAAGAAATATATATCTTGCAATTAGAAGAACAAATGAAATTTCTCCATCAAAAGATAAAGGGTTTGGAGAATTAATTGGCAAAAGTTCCCTTTAAAAGAATAGGTGCTGATGAATAGAGAGCAAATAAAGAAGAACAAATCTCTACTTTATTAGCTAATGTTTGAACAAACTCTAAAGATCCAAGCTTTTTGTTGAACATAATGTGTTCAATTACCTTTAAGAAAGGAGAAACAAAAGAAATTTTAGGAATGATTGATATAAGAGCTTCAAAATCTCACATCCTTGAAATTGAAAACTCAAGTTCTCAAGTATCACAAATGAAAAGTATTTATGGAACTCAAATGGATGGGACTCAACTCAAATATTATAAATGCTTAAAGGATGCAAAAATTTCCTTTTAGGATTGGGGATTAAAAACTTTTGGAGAAAAATACATTTTACCTCAAGTAATTATACATAACATCCAAAATTATTATCCCCTTACAGTTGGCCTAAACTTTATCACTTACTTTCAAGGCCAAATGACAATTTTCTTTGATGGGGTATAATTCGCTAAACGATTTTGTTACACCCCAATAGATAAATATGTTGTTAGTCTTTAAAAAATAGAGGAAATAGCACCCCCAACAAATCCAAATCAAGCTAAACAAGCATTTTGACTATAATAGAAATTAATTCAGTGATGAAAAGTTTTTTGATGATTTATTAGAATCTGATGATATACAAAGCTCTTTAGAAGAGGTTTTAAAAGTAACCAAAGATTCTATAGATTATTAATTTTTAGATAATTTGATAAATGATGAAGTAAGAATATTTGTAAATATGGAAAAGAGTCTTTCAAATTTACAAAACGAAGAAAAAATAAGAAAAAATAAATAAAAACTACAAAAAAGAAGAAGATCTAGATGAGTTAATTACAGTAGCTAATGAAACATGAGTCTTAGGAGAACACTTAATTAAATATTGGGATCGTAATAAATATATAGCAAAATTAGATATAATAAATCCAAAATTAAGAATTACTTGCAGCAAGATGGATCATAGTCCACTTGATAGGCAAGAATTTAAATTTTAAATAAAAGAACTTTTGACCTTGGGAGTAATATAACATTTTAGGCATTCCTCTATAGCCTTTATGGTAAAAAAACCACTCAAAAATTAAATGAGCAAAGGTTAGGATGGTTATAAATTACAAGAAACTAAATGACAATACTTGAAGACACATATAGAATACTAAATAAAGACCAACTAATTAATTGATTCAGAATTCAAAAATGTTCAATAAGTTTGATTGTAAGTTTGGTTTCTAGCATATTAAAATGGAAAAGGAATCCATTCCATGGATTGCCTTCACATGTCCTGAAGGACTTTTTATATGGCAAGTCATGCTATTTGGACTAAAAAATGCACCTTCTATTTTTTAAGGAAAGATGGATCAAATATTCAAAAAGCATTTAATTTTATCTTAGTATATCCATAGTATTCTAGTCTTCAACCAAATTGAGATTAAAGCATATCAAACATTTTCAAATTGTTTTTATTGAATTCTTGAAAATGGTCTTATAATTTCTAAAAAAAGGATGAAACTCTTTAGAAAGTAAATTGAATTTTTAAGAATGGGGATTGGATAGAAAAAAATTTAGATACAAGATCATATAGTAAAAAGGATTCTTGTTTTTCCTGACAAAATCGAGGAAAGAAAAGAACTTCAAAAATTTTTTGGGCATACAAAACTATACTTGTACGTATATAAAAGATTTATCCAAACTACCTAGACCATTATACGCAAAACTTAGTCCCAAAGGACAAAAGTTTTTTTAATAGCTACGTTAGACTTATAAAAAAGTAAAAAATGAAGTTAAAAATTTACCTTCTTTAACTCTACCGTTGGAATCAAGCTACAAAATAGTCAAAATTGATAGTACTCCTAAAGGATGGGGAGCAACTTTGCTAGTTAAACTCAATGAATTTTCATCTCAAAAAGATGAACACATTTATAGATATTTTAGTGGATTATATAGTGAAAGTAAAATTCTTTAACATCACTTGATTTTGAAATACTAGAAATAATAAATGGTTTAATTCTTTCAGACATTTTATATAGAATGACACTTTTACAATTAAGATTGATTGTGAGGCAATTGTAAAATATTTCCAAAGGAAAAATGAAAAAAAATCTTTCTTCTAAACATTGGATGGATTTTGTAACTATTATAACAAGAAATGGTTTCAAAGTAAAATTTGAACATATAAAAAATATAGATAATTATCTTGCTAACTGGCTAAGTAGATATATTCATTCTTTTCTTGTGTAGGATTAGAATGAGATGCTACACTTCCAACAAAGCCAACAATAGAGGCAACACCTTTAGAGTTAGGTCCTATATAGAACAACTTAATTTGGATCTAGTTGCTCATCAACTCCTAAACAACCTTTGGGAGAGCTTTGGCAACTTGAACCTCTTTGAATTTAATTTAAATAACTTAGGGTAGTATTTAACAAAATATAATAAATTTAATTGTTATGTTCTAATCAAGGGAAAAACCCCTTGAGTTTATAAGCAGTGGGACAAAATTTTGTTCAAAATATGAAATTTTAGAACACCACTCTATAAGGGTTTTATCTAATAGAAGAAGCTATTGAATTTGCTTAAAAACAACTTGGAGATAGTTTTTTCACTAGCCCTTACTGAACTCCAAACTTGTAGGATCTTCCAACCAAAGCAATGAAGACCACCTTAGCCCTAGTAGTAGGTGGAAGACATTTATTCCCTCACTAAGAATTAATAAATACTTTATTGGAGAGTCTTCTAATAGTTCAACATTTATTCCATTAATAGATGATCCCGAAGGGCAACTTAGGAGGTGTTTCAAATTGAGAATTCCCTTGCCTAAATTGCTTGAAGATTCAAGAGAGCTAATCTTTCAAAAAGCAAAAGTCTTGGGGCACACCAAATTGAAGGCAGTTCAACAATTCCTTCAATAATTGGCTCAGGATAATATTAACAGAATCGGCATAAGCTTTACTTGGGATACTTATTATTCCACAATAGTAAGGAAAATTCAAACAGTCTAATAGGTAGAAAGGAGAAACTACACAAGGAATTTTGCTTGAACAATTTGACTACTAATGTCAAGTCCTTTATATCATTTGCAGAGTATCTCTAGATCTATCCTTGCCTACTCCAGTTCAATTCTTCCTTGAAGGATAAATTATTGAGTTAACTCTCTAGTTACTCTTGGACTATGTCTTTTTTTAAGTAATTTTTACAAAATTTAAGGATATAGATCTTTTTGGAAGAAAGTTTGCTATAGCTATCCTAGAAAGTATGCCTCCAAAGTATGTTGAGGCATTAGTTCAGAGCAAAGCACTTAAATGGAAAGGTAGGCATCTACTTCCAATACAACATAAAATAGAAGAAGTAAACTACCGCTTCTCCACAAAGATGTTCAGGCTTTGCCACCCATTAACTAGTCCCTCACCAAATAGCTTGGGTACTAAAGAGTCAAGACTATGGCATATATGCAGGTTAAGGTCAATGATTTTACAATTGGATATACACTATTTATTAAGGATAAAATTCAAAAAATTTATCTTGACCCTAATTTGTTTCACAATAGCCAGAGTCTAAGAGAGATTCTTTTCATATCTTAGATAAGCTACACTAATTGTTGCACCTTTATTCTAAGGAATACAAAAACAGAGAAGATCACTCTGGAGATTATATAGCTAGAATGGACACTAATGATCTTGACTCTGTCGAATGGGAGAATCTTAAAAATCTAATGGAGAGATCATAATTTAATTTGACAAATGAACAAATGCATACCTCACTCAAAATCGATCGCCCATGTGACATGTTCCTTTAAAGTTAGCTACTTTTATCTTTCCAAAAAAATAAGAATAGCTAACTATAGGTCCCTTAAAAGTTAGCTACTTTTTTGTCTTTCCAAAAGAATAAAACGGCTAACCACGATTACTTTTGTAAGTAAAAGTAGAGTTTGTTTACTATAGTTACTTTCCCTTGTAACTAGAGTTAGTTTTCTATTATAAATAGGAGACACTTCTCAATGTAAAGGTATAGATTAGAGAAGTGAGAAATTTGTTAGAAAAACAAAGCAAGAGGAATTAGCCTTCTTATTCAGGTCAAACTTTTTATGATCTGCACTCTATTAAATATGTATAAAGTTTCTTTATTCACTTTTCTTTAATGTATTATTTAGTTTAAAAGAAATATTTGGTAAAGAAAAGAGTTTGTAGCCTCTATTCTATATATATATATATTTATGTTTCTATATAAATGAAAGTTTCTTTACGCCAATTATTGTCAACTTCTTTCTTAAAGATCTTTAGAAAGAAAAGATATTCGTTTTTCAAAATCCACACCACGATGGAGAGAGTAAGAAAGTTAAACCTAAATAGCTTGGTATAGAAAATTTTCTTTACTACTTAGCCCTAATGGAAAGTACCTTTTTTAAGTCGAGGATGGCATTTTTAGGACAAATCGCAAGGGATTGGGACTTCTAGCGTTTCTTGATTCGGTTGGTCATTGGCCTTCTAGATATATATTTATATATATATATGTATATATGAAGTCAATTAACCCAGGAGTGGCTTTGGTTTGCTAGCTTGTGTCTAATTTTGTCCAAATGTAAGGAAGGGTTCGATTCCTTTCAAGAATGTCCTATAATTTTTCTCCAAAACATGGACTAGTCCAATCGATTCATCAACCACTGGTTATTACTGGTTCATTAGTTATCGATTTCATTAGTTTATATTGAGTTAATTAATAAAACTAGTTCAAATGTCAAACCAAATAGTTTATGATTGAGTATAGTTCAATCAAGGCCAAATTGGTTTGGTTCTTGAAACACTAAATGAAATATTATTGTTAATAGATTAGATGGGTTTGGCACCAAAGACAATCAAACATTGGACATCAGGTGGCATGTAATTTTGATTTGATTTTCAACATTTTTCTTTCAAATCCAATTAAAGATCTGTTGGGTATAATAATAATGAAATTTAAGAGGGTGTTTGTTTCATTGTTTTGTAAACAACTGCTAGCTGTTACCTCTAACTAAACAGATTAGATATTTTGAATTATAAACAATGATTATTAGTCGTCAACTATCAATTATCAATTATATCTAAACAACTAATCCCAACACCCTTTAAAATGGATAGATATATCTTTCCAAGTATAAGGCATATCATTATTCATGTGGTGTGGTTGGACTCTCTTTTTAACTACAAATTTAGGATTCAATCTTTAATTATTATATTAAACATTAAAAAAAGCAAGTTGATGATGAAAAATAATTATTTGTTTACAAGAAAATGATTTATATCTATTTTCTCATCTAACCATGGTGA
>BPVZ01000034.1:1927726-1951020 GCA_020521535.1 Rubroshorea leprosula
ATATTAAACATTAAAAAAAGCAAGTTGATGATGAAAAATAATTATTTGTTTACAAGAAAATGATTTATATCTATTTTCTCATCTAACCATGGTGAAAATACATTATCCAATTATGAGGTGGTTTATAGAGCCTACAAGTTACTAACCTTACCAAAACATTAATGACCAAAGAGAGCCTACAAGGTACACCCTATAGGGAGAGTTGTATTCCCACCCCAATAAGAGTGCCATTTCAGTTACATGAGTAGATTCCTATAAAGGAGTACATTACCAGAACTTTGATCGCCTTTACATAACCTACTAAAGCTAACAAATATAGAACAAAATTGAAAATAAACAAATCCCAAACCAATGAAACTAGAGTTGAGAGAATTATTCATCTAAATCCTCAGCTCATAGTTTCTCAACCCTACCTATGACTACTATGAATCCTTGCAACGGCTTAAATTGAAAAAACAAAAAATTAAAAATTAAAAAAAGGACTATTTTGGAAACCCCACTAAAAAAGAGGGGTATGCACAACAAATACACCACTTTCCTCCTTTAACACAAACCAAAACACTTCTTGCATCTTCCATTCTACTACTACCTTTGCCATCATCACCAACCTCAATCTCCACCCATCAATTCCCATGCTTACCCTATCCTTAACAAGGTTAAGAATGATGTAGATGTGAGGAGAATTATTGAGTCTTATAAGAAATGTAAAATTTCCATTATTGATAAAGAAAAGTGTTTTACAAGTTGTCTCTTCAATTTTTTCTTTTCTTTTAGATGACCTATCTAAAAACCCACCTTTAAATTAATTTTTTAAAGGATTTGTGTTTTATAGTCCAAAACAGTTCAAATTGTAAAATACTTTTTTATTTTTTAAAAAACTAACTGTTTTATTAAAAATTCTATTTTTTTATATTATACATGTCAATTTTCAAAAGGTTCTAAATAGAATTTCTTTGTTCAAAAGGTTATAAATGTTGAATTAATATGAAAATTGACATGCAAGATTTTAATAAATAAAAGTTTCAATCTAATGATTAGTTTTTAGAAAAGATTAATTAAAAAATGAGTTCTTAGACAAGTTGTCCAAAAAATATTTAGAAGGACAATCTATCCTACACTAACCTTTTATAGATATATATTCTCTTTCATGTAAGTTTGAAATTATATCTAGCGCACTTGTTAGAAATGATGGTAATGGTAACAACTCTTCACTTGAAAATGCGTCAACGTTTACTTTCTACAAGAAATAACAATGAAGAGCAACCATTAATTCTTGGACATGAGAGTGCACTAGGTTAGAAATTCTCTTAAAACTTAATTTTCTTAATTTTTACTTCTGCATGTAACTAATTTATGATTTTTACCTTTCTATATTTTATCCAATAATTTAAACTTGTATCATCCATACTTATCATTTATATTTATATTTTTATGTAAATTCATCTGATACTATTAAAGAAAAACAAGAGGACATGCATGGTGCATGAAGTTTTGTATTAAAGAATGGATAAAAACTTTAAGTTTAGTTGGATAAGGATCACCAACGTATCAAAGACTTAATGAGAATCGAACAAAAGAAATAGGGTTAAAGTGTTGAATTAGAGAAAGTTACATGTTGTAAGCCTTAAATAGTATCATTTTGGCTAAGGTTATAATACTTTATGTTTTCTTCTTCTTTCCTCGACTGAACAATAACACCTTTATCTTGCAATAATCTCCCTATTCATCCCTTTTCTCATCCTCCCTATTTCCATGGCAATTAACTTCATTTGTCCCTAGGCTTCCCCCATTTTTTAGCTTTCATAACTCGATTTTGAAAAGAGCAAATTTAATTAAAATATTTTTGAAGATATAGTTAACTCAATACCTTAAAATTTTCAATTATAGGCACTCATTCTCACATTGAAATTTTGCAAGGATTTAAAAATGTTAAGTATTGAAAATTGATGGACTTCATGAAGAAAAAGAAAGCTTCTAAGAAGGCTTCATGTGTTAAAGTTCAAGTTCTAAAAACATAATTATAAAAGCCAAAATCTAAAGGACTAATCTAGCTCAAACCAAAATAAAAAGAAACATCAATGAATAATTTAAAGAATTAATAGATGAGAAAGCAAGATTACATACTTCTCCAAGTCATTTGTTTTTTAAAATATCAAAGAAGTTATTTTTTTAAAGAAGAATACTTATCTTTAAAGTGGAATATAGCTTATCCTTATCTGTAGCCTTTTCTTCAACAACTATAGTGCTTGTCTCTGGGCCCTTGTCAATCATATTATTGTCACTAAACTTTTGGCAACCTCATGATTATCATTGTTGGTTTTGGAAGCAATACCTTTTTCTTCCTCAACTTGAGTAGTAAGCTTGTTGATGTCAATAATACCTTTCAAAAGGAATGATAGGACAAACATGAGTATGGCAAGTTTAATGTCTTCACTTCCAAGGATGGGAGTTGTCTTTTACCTTTATTGGTAATATTGCTGAATATAGCAATAACAACATCAAAGCTCCTAGCTTGGGTAAGAGTTTAGTTGGATGATGGATTATGCTTCTTGGCAAGTGATTTCTTCTCTAATGATGCCTATTTGCTAAAAAAAGAAGGAACAACAATGAGTAATATACTATGTCAAATGCCAAAGTGCAGCATGAAAGACAAACATGAGTTATCTTACCTCTATGGTGGTTCTATGGTGATCTAGACCTAAAGGTTGGAACTTGCACAACCTCACAAGCCACCCCATATTTGTTGCCCAATTGCTAGAAAAGAAAATTCAAGCAAGACATATACAAATTGTCTTTAAAAAAGAAGAATAAGAAAAAGAAATTAAATAGGGTTGTCTTACACTAATAGCTGGACTCATGCTTGTTATCTTCATTCTGAACTTCATGTTTTGTCTACCCAAGCTTGAGCTTGATCTTTCCTTAGGCGGGCCTGTCTAGATCTTGCTTTATAAGGACTCACCTGGTAGAACTTGTAAATGAGTGCCAGAATGGGGCAAAATGATGAACGTTTGTTAGACGCTAAGGGGTTAGAATCATTGTTTGCTCCGTTTTACATAAAGATAGTTATAATGATGAAGGCAAGTTATGCAAAAATTATGTTATCAAAATAGAGAGATGAAAAGTCTATGTACTTACGCCTTGCTGGTGATGATGTCATTGTTGCCACTATTGGGAGCTCCACAATCGCTATCTAGTCATTCCCTTCACTGATCTTCATGGCCATCTCACTGTTGTTGCTAAGTTCATTTAGCTTTAGAGGCTTTATCTTTAGACCACCTTTCATCGATTGCCTCAAAAGAGTTGCTATTAGTTTATTTTTTTCCTAGGAAAATGATGTGTGCACACCCGGATTCAACACCCGGGTGTGCACACTCTGCATAAAAAAAAAATGGAGAACACCCGGCCCTTTTTTTTTTTTTTACGTGGAGGGTGCACCCCCGGGTGTTGGATCCGGGTGTGCACAAATCATGGTCCTTTTTACCTAAGATGCAGACAAACTACCCTGGCCTTTGAAGTTTGTTTTGCCATCACCTTTTTGGACACCTGGCTTAAAGAGTCACCTTTTACTTGTTTACTCGACTTGGGCAAAGGGACATCATCACCTTGCTTGTCTCTTATTAAAAAGAAGAGAGAGGGGTTAGTTGGTAGTATATAATAGCATGGAATTGACAAAAGAACCATGAATGGCAAATAAAAAAATACCAAACTTGTCGCAAACTTTGATAGATGTCTCAAATTATTTCATTTTCTTACTCCCAAAATTATAGTGGATACAAAAATTTGACCTATTTATCATCTTCTTTGTTCCACACATGGCAAAAGAGCTTGGGTTTAATGGCAAACCTATAATACATGGCCTGAGGATTTTGAGGTGGTTGTTTGTATTTTTCACCCCTTTCTTCCTTGTTAAAATCTTAAGTGAGGAATTGATGAACTCTTAGAAGTCTTCAAGAAGATTCTGCTAATAGGTTAGTATGTCATTAATCATCATCGCATTTTGAAGATTGGGTTTAATAAGACCCTTTTGTCATCATAGTCCTTAGAGTCTCACTACTACACTTTTGCTTTCACACTTAGATAGCACTCTAATAATGTGCTCCATTTATTCTTAATAATAGGTGTCATAATCATGTTTTAATCATACCTAAACTGATGAAATAATCAGTTCGAGTTGTAAAACACCATGACTATCACTTGTTGGCAGCTAAAGCCTACTATAGCAGAATGAGTTAGAGCATACCTTGTTAGTGTGCCTTCTTCATAGATAAAGCGTTTGACAAACACATTTTCATTGTCGGGAGTAGTAAAATGGATTTCTATTGAAGCACATTCATTGGGCTTCCTCAAAAAAGCACATTAAAAGGATGGCAGAAAACTCATTGATGTTGTCAATCACTTTTTCAAAGGTTCTACGGACATATTGCGCATGTCTTACAAATTGCACCAAAAGCAGCCAAATGTGTCTTTCCTTTGTCATACCCACAAAGGTCATACTTCAATTTTGTTATAGCAACCCTTGTCATAATGCACTTATCATGGAATGGGTAGTACCTCCTTAAGGAAATATTTGAATGATTGCCAAATGCACCTCTAACTCAATCAAATAATAGCCAACCCCTCCACTTTGTTGAAACAAAACTGGTCAAGTGCTAAATACAATGTGGTAAATGTTAAAAGAATAAGAAGGGAACAATGCTTTTAAACCAACCAAAGAGTATAGATTATGCTGGTCTTCACAAGTGAAGGGCTACCTAAGACAAATCTGCTCAACCAACAGGTTAGGAAGGCTTTTCACTAATAAGGTAGGACAACACCACCCTTGGTCATAAAAGAGATAACCCATTAAGAATAAGACTTGTGTTTTTTCCATGACCACGTTAGTGCAATATCAACTTCTTCCTCCTCCTAGTCAAACAACCTTTTTTATGTTGGGATTTTTGTCACCCATTTTAGGTAAGAATAAGATGTTGGCAACAACATCTAAAGATATTTTGATTTTGCCAAAACTGGTGTATAATGTATAAGTGTCAACATGATGCCTTCAAACAAGCTAATGGAGGGCTTGAGTTTCGACATTGATCAAGAGGAACTGGCATAGACAAATTGACTTAAACATGCCTACCTTGTCTAGGATTTCTCTAAATACTAAGTCACTCAACATTTGGTTGACTTAAAGTACCCTAGTGTTGGACAAATCTTGTTGAGCAGTGACTTAGATAGGGACAGGAAATATATCTTTTCTTTGAATATAACAACACATGAGTTCCTTTGCCAATGGATACTATGCCTTGTCAAGAGGAAAGTCCTTGATAGTGACAAAATCAAAGGTAAAAAGCTTGTCCTTACCCTTCATACAAGGATCATATAGTGGCAAAACGTCACTAATAGCATGTGGATCAACCAACCTGGAACTGCGAAAAGAAAAGGGTGATAAGAGAATAAACAAAAAACACATGGCAAAATATCTAGTTATAGTACAAGCAATGACAAATATGAGCATCCTATCAAAGGTGACTTCACCAAAAGATAGACGATAAAAAAAAAAAAAAAATCTTTCGAAAGTAGTGACAAATTCACACTATCAAAGCTACATGCACTTTGTCAAACAAAAAATTCTTCATGCTCATAAATTAAATTTTCTTTTTATGTTGAAAAGATTTGGAGATGTCTAATTGCAAAAAAAAAAAAAAAAAAAAAGATGAACAATATAAGCGGCCAAGATAAAAAATAGGGCCTTGTCAAAACGATTCCTTTCATTGTGAAAAAAGATCCAATGATAACCCATAAACAAATCATCACGTTTAAAGGCTACACAAAGGAGATTCAGGCACAAAATGGCAAAAACAAAGCATGAAGAAGAAAAGGAAAGTTATGGCATGGAGAATGGAAGAAAGTTGAAAATTTCATCTCAAAAATCTTCAAACTTTCTTCCCCAAATCTATGGCAAATGCATAAAGAATATTAAAATTTAAAAAAAAAAACCCTCTATTAGAAGACCAATCTGGCCTCCCTTAACCAAAAACAACCACAAAATATTCAAGGTTCATCATGGAGAAATGGGTTTGAAGAGAGAGAAAATGAGAAACTTTGCCTTGAAAATGTTCTTAAGAATCACTTTTAAGCCCACTAATCCACCAAATAGAAAATGGATTTTCAAGATTTTGTGGTAATTCAATGATTTTTAGCAAAAAATCAAAGATTCAAGTAAGGATTTGACGAAATTTTGAAGAGGGGAAGGAAAGAAATAGGCTAGCGATTTCTATAGAGGAATGTTCTTTTTGGAAGTTATGGAGTTGATGAAGAAGATAAATAGTTTAAAGGGGAAATTACAAGCTTGGTCCTTTCCATTCCACCGAAATAGCAGAACAATCCTCAAGATTCAAGTCAAGCCTCAAAACTTCAATGAGTCACGAAGGTGCCCTTGCATTAGACTTTTTCAATTAATTCAACAAAGTATGAGAATAACCACTTATGATTACAACATTATTCAAGAACCATGGACTTATTTACTTGGCTGATAGACTACTAAATTTTCTAGCTTTTTGCAATGATCATCACAATAGCTCATCTTTACTGGTATGAAGAGACCACTTGACATAAATGCAAATGATGGTGTCACGCCCCAGAACCCAAATCCAGGGACGTGGCAGACGCCGTGCACTCGTGAGACGGGTCCCACAAGTACACAAGGCTCGGAACTTATTCAAATCACAAACTAATACCATCAAAATCTGAAGATCAAATTATAAAATATCTTTGATATCATAAATCTCCAATAAAATCTCCAAATACAAGATCATGATTTATTTCTAAATCTATGCTCAATCTCGAAATGGCTAGCCTTCTAACTCGTCACTCCCCCTTGGTTTCCCCATCCTCGGTTTCACTTCCCGAAATGGCGGACAAGGAAAACTATGAGATAACTCAGTAAGTAATTATGGATAACCCTTGGGTAAAACTTTTAGCATGCCAGATAAACAGTTTAATATAACCAAAACGCTCGGTGACAAAAACAGATTCAGTTTAATTGCAAAGCATTCAATGACAACTCATCAATGCAGAAGAAAACTCAATTCAGTAGTCTCATCTATAAGTCATGGCCAGCGTTTATAAACCTCCCACTGGCGGGCACAGTAGTTGCCAATGTTTAACCCCATAGGCAAGGTCACAGAAGTGCCAGTGTTTAACAACTCCCACTGGCAGGCGTCAGTAATGGTGCCAGTGTTTACAACTCCCACTGGCAGGCGACAGTAATTACCAATGTTTAACCCCATTGGTAGGGTTACAGAATGGACCGGTCATATTAGTAAACATGTAGACATGTGCTAGCGTTTATAAACCTCCCACTAGCGGGCACAGTAATCAGTAATCATGACTATATCTGAGACAAAACCATGCAGAGTTTACAGAGAACCCAAATTTCACAATCAATCCCAATTTCAGAAATAACCAGAAAAATCCATGTGGGCATGGATTTATCAGAAAACTCAGAATTTATAAACTCTCAGTTCATCAAAACAGTTCAGTCAATTCCAAATAGGCATGCTCTACTCAATACTAATGAAAACAGTTTCATTTCAAACCAATCATGCTCGGTGCAATAACTCCAGAAAAACAATGAAATTCTCACTTTTCATTTCAATCATGCTCAATTCCAAAAAACAATGAAATTCCCATTTTCACCCCAATCATGCTCAATTCCAAAAAAACAGTGAAATTCTCATAAAAACCATCACAATTTCCATTTCAGTTTAATCACATTCAGATGCTGATAAAATCAATTTAAAATCACTTTAAACCTTGCCACCATCTCAAAAACAGTTTAAAACATGCTTTAAAATCGAAGGGCTTTACCATGATTTACTTACCTCACTCGCACAGAACAGAAGGCTAACCCAAGTGCTACGGTGACAGAACGATCAAACCTAATCACAATATTCCACAATTAATAAACATACCACCACAATTTTACAGTGAAATCATCTTTAGCACTACCCCTAGTCACAGTGCTATTTCTATCAATCTCCACATTTATTCTTATATCACAAACTAATCATTTAAATCCCCGTTAATCGTTGACCCTCGGTGTGTGAACAGTGTTATGTGAACAGTGCCGTGAACAGTGTTCGGTGAACAGTACCACGACGTGAACAGTACTGCCACTTCCAAACATTAGCCAAAACACTAGCTAATCACGGGGTTTTCTTTCCAAAAATCACACAACAGTCAATTAACACTCAATTACCTAAATTCAACTTAAATCAATACTTAATTTCATCCTAAAGCTACCAGAATTCCTCCCCAATTTCAGCCAAATTCGGACATCACAGGGGCAGCCAATTAATCAAGCTAATTCTACCTTAATCAAGCTTAAAAACAATGGTTTAAGGCTGCCACATACCAGAATTTACAAGCAAGAAACCGAAGCTAGCAGATTGAGGAAGGCCGGCAGGACCTGCAGGGGAAGCTCACGGAACTACCCAAAAATTGGAGGAACAAGAGCAATTAAAGTAAACCCAACCTAAATCAAGGTGAAAGAGAGGGATTCATGGCTAGATCTTACCAGAAAAAGGCCCAAACTTTCACACCCACATAGCAGCCGGCGAACAAGGGAGAAGAGCAGAGCAAGACCGGGATTTTCTGGGTTGAGGGAGAAGATTCTAAGCCCCAAATCTTGTGATTGAACAAGAAAGAAGGAGAATTTCAAGCCCCTTTTTCAGTTTTCAAAGGAAGAGGAAGTCGGTGGCTTTGGGGGGTTTGTCGGGCTGCACAAAGAAGAAGAGCAGAGCAGAAACGTGTATGGCTGGGAAGAAAAGGAATGAAAATATCAGCTGATCCTTATCCTAATTTCCTTTCTTTTTAACCCCTCAACTTTTAAAAATTTGACTATTAAGCCCCTCAATGATATTTTCCCTCAAATAAGTCCCTTATTTAATGCTAAAATATCCCCAAAATTTTGGGATATTACAGATGGGAATCAAGACAACAACATATCTACTACGTCATGTGATCCGTTACACAGCCAAGGAGGTCCAGTCACGCGAGCTAGGGCTAAGAAGATGCGTGAAGCTTTAAATGGCCTTATTGAGCAGATCTGGGTTGAAAACAACATACAACAATCAAATCAAAGCTTGGATGATTATCAAGGCATGGTAAACATCATTCAGGTTCAAGAGAAACTTAGTTGAGGTCATTTGCATGGAATTACACAGTTTGCGTCAAAATCGCACAATTCTGCCGCAACTTGTAGCAAACTGATATTTCGTGTTATTTTAGGTTATTTTTAGTGATTGTCACGTTTTTTGGATTATTTTTGGGCTGAACATTTGCTTATTTGAAGCCCAATTCGTGGTTATTAGGTTTAGGCCTTAGGGTGTTAATTTCCTATTCTGATTAGGATTTGTTTTCTCTATTTAAAGGGCTTGTAACCCTAATGGGGAGGGAATGATTGAATCTGAGTTTTAAGAGACTTTTCTCTTTGGTTCGTTTCAGAACTTTACAGAACTTATCAAGATTATTCTTGTGGCGTTCTAACCTGACTTATCATTCTCGTTCTTAATCATTCGAGAGTGTGGCATCAACCAAATTTATACCTCTGGTTCTTGTTGCGTCATAGACAACGGGTCAAGGTTTTTACCTTTGGTTCTTGTTGCGACATAAACAACGGGTCAAGGTCCTATTATAAACCTGATTTAGCTTTCCTGGAGTTTAGAAATCCCTTGTCGTGCTGTGGGTCTCATTGTTCTCTTTGGGGTTCTCATCAGCAAAGTTGTCCTGAATTATGATAATTAGTGGTCAATCACACCTAATATTAGAACATTTTGTTGGTAGGTGTGTATCCATGGTTATTGAGTGCCTCCTTGTTCATCAAAGTAAAGGTGTCAAAACCTTATTGCTAGTGACAAGACTTAACAAGGAGAACCTTTGACACTTCACAAGCTGATAAGAAGAGCAAGCCTAAAATGCATTGAAAGAAGTGCTTCATCAGGGCCTCACTAGTGACAAAGTTGTCAAACATTCTAGTAAGAAAAGATGTTGATAAAATGAAATCATTGATGACTTTAACACCAGGTAATAAAGCTTGTTGTGACAACCTTCCTTGCTTAAGGGGGCCAAGGTTGATGGTCAATCTTGTCGAATAAAGGGGTAAATCCACATTATTGTCCACATTAGATTGTTAACCTAGATTCAAAGTCAAACACAAAGATGGTTAACCATGTTTTGTTATTGCTCTAACAAGAACAACGAGCCTAAAAGGGCAAAACTTACCATCAAAGAAACAAACAAGGTTTCCACTATTTGGGCAAAGGGTTAAGATCTCCCCTACCATGGACAATAGATTAAAGCTTCTACTATTGCAAGCAAAAGGCCAATCTATTGAAGGCAATATCTCCTTCACGTAATCTTAAATTCATCAAAAGATGGGCTATTCTTTGGCGATTGCCTCATGTATGGTGGTGCAGTACTTGGCAGGCAAAACAGCCAAGACCGCCCTTTGATAAAGTGATATCAACATCAAGCTTCTACCATTTGCAACCAATGGGCTATACCACTAGTAAGACTCCCATTAATCATGTACAAAAGGTCCTTGGCACAACAACTGCCCATTATTAATGTTAACAATGGGGTTATATTTCATTCTTGAGCAAAACTCCAATTAACCACAAACTAAGGTTCCTCACCATAACAACTCCCTATCATTGATATAGACAATAGCTTGTATTTTATTCTTGGGCAAAACTTCTATCAAACACAAACAAAAGATTTTCACCATAACAGCTCCCCGCCATTGATACGAACAATGAGCTTATGTTTCAATTTTGGCAAGACTCGTCATAACCTTAGACAAAGGGTCTATGCCATTACAGCTTCCCATTATTGATGCGAACAATGAACTTAATCCAAAAAGGCATTGACACCTTTACCAAGCCAAAAACTTAACAAATTAGATGGTAGAATGACACTGCCTGACCATGTGGGAGGGAAAGTTTGTCAATTAGAAACAAGAGTTGTTGACTATAATGGTAGCACTTGACAATGAACCTTCGATAGAATTTGTTTGTCATTCACACTTTGTCTAAGATATTATTCTTATAATATATTTGTATTTGATAAAAAAATATACCATTGTGCAAGTTATCAAACTCATTAAACCAAGCCCACAAGGATAATGGGAAAGACTACATGAGTAGTGGCATGAAAGGCATGGAGTGATTGATCTTGCCTCATCGTCAAAGTGGGATGTTAGTGTTAAAGGTTGGTGTGACCCTTGTCAATCCCTTTTTTGATGAACAGAGGGGAAAGGTTTGCCAAAAGGTGCAAAATGCTTATCAAAGGGGTAAAAGCTCATTCTTTCTTTATCTCTTTGTCAAATCCAAACCTAGGAGAAAACAAGGGGACATCCCATTTTCCAAGGTGGTTTGACTTGTCTAACCCACCATGTAAAATAGTGTATACATAGTCTTCATTGTAAATTTTGCCAAAAGTGTTTTTGTCTTATAACCAAATGAGGCAAAAATATCCTACCAATCAAACATCTTTAGATTTTAGCCAAGACAACACATTGCCCAATAGGTAAAACTAGATGTGTACTAGGGTTTTCAAAAAGTGGACATGTGTCCTTATCCAATTTGAGATGCTCATCCAATGACCTCAGATCATTCCATTTCATAAAATGATAAAATTGTCTTAGGTATTATAAATACCACATTTTTCCATTTTTAAAAGGGATTTTATATGATTTTCCAACATTCTTACAATCTTGAAATTCTCTCTTTACTTGAAGCACTTTCTCTCTCAAAAACCCATTCATTTTTTCTACATTTTGATCCATAAATACTCACCAAATCCACAAAATATTTTTTCAAAGTTGTAGATCTCATCAAGGGCTATTAGATGATGGTTTCCAACCTATGATTCTCCTTTTCTTCTAAGAGTTCTTGGCACAAGTTTAACTACTGTTACCCAAGGAGGAGTCTTCTTCATCTTCATCTTCATGGAATGAGCTCCCATGGTTATTAATCTTTTAACAAAGATAGCTTTTGCACCCTAAAAAGCCAAGCTTTTTAGATCTTTCATTCCTTTTCCCACCCATCTCTTTGTAGTTTTTTCTCTTTTGCTATTGTATATGTGAGATTTGAGAAAAGCGATGAGATATAAGTGTACTGTAATGTGTAAAATGACATAAACATGCATTTTTCTTTTATATATTTACATCCTTTTGACAACTATTGTATATTTTGTCCAAAAAGTGCTTACTATTATTTTATTAAAGTCCCGTAATTTGCTAATTTTTGGACGTTGAAGTTTTGACAAGGCTCTACCTTTGTCAAGTTTTAGCAAGACATCCTCATTCATCCACTTGCCTCAGGGATTGTTGAAAGCTTGAGGAGGAGGTTCTAATGACCAGGGCCTCATTTGCTTAAGTTGCACCAATTAATGAACCCAAATCTTCAACAATAATTTCTTGTATTCTCTGGTGGCTAACACACTTGCCAACAAGGAGTTGTATAGGATGGGAGGAATGTGTGGGAGATAGGAAAGGGTTAGCGTGGTGGAAAGGGTTATTAAGTATTTGAAAAGGAAACTGCTGCTTTTGATGGCTAATTAAAGGATGGATTTAGGAAAGTGATGAAGAAGGGTAAAGAAACTCTATTATGGGAGGATGTATGGGTAAAGGAGGTTAGGTCGAAAGAAAATTTTCCTAGGTTGTTTCGTTTAACCTTAGACAAAAAGGAAAAAGTGGTGGATCTAAGCAATTGGAAAGAAGGGGTATAGGATTGAAGGTGGAATTGGTGTGGGGAGCTATTTTTGTAGAAACTAGAAATTTTATAGGGGATGCATAAGCTTCTACAATCAACAATTTTGCAAAAAGGAGTTGAAGATAGCTAGTGTAGGAGATGGGAAACAAAATGGACAATAATTGGTGAAATCAGCCTACAACAAAATCAATGGTGCATCCATAATGGATGGTACTGGGTGTTTCAAGCATGCATGAAATTATTTAGTGCCTCTAAAGGTGTTAGCTTGAGTGTGGAAAATGTTTGTTGATAAATTATCAACAAGGAACAACTTAGCCAAATAGAGGTGTGATCAAGGAAATTGAGGAAATTCACTACCTACTTTGCTCAAAAAAGAAAGAAAACATTGATTGTTTGGTGACTAAATGTAAGAGCTCGTGAAAGGTAGATACAAATGTTTACTTATGCTGGGGCATCTTAACCATAGCTTATACGGGAGTGCAAAACCACTTCAATCAACATGGAGGATTTCATGGGCAAAAAAAGACTTGGCATGAAGCTTGGCAGGTAACATGTTTGCAGTAATTTGGATAGTATAGTTATAGAGAAATCAACAAAATTTTAGCATAGAAGAATATAGTCTAGATGAGGGAATTAAACTTGTCAAGCATAGGTCTTATTATTAGCTTGAAGCTAAATTGTTCCTAGATTTGCTATTAGAAGTTTGAAGAGGGAACCCCTAAAATGACCTCAATTTGAATTAGTAGGCTATTTGGGAACTATGTCTTAGCATTTTGGTAGAAAAGGCATGGTAATGTGTTACGGTTAATGATTATGTAAACAAGTTTGGGGTTCCCTTGTTTCTTAATTATTATTATTATTTTTTTGATAAAAGAAATTGGGTTTCAGTTGAGGACGAGCTATAATATGCCTTGGGTTCACCCTTCTGCAAGTTACAAATGTATAGTTTGTGTTTAATTTTTAATAATGTGGTGTAATAATAATTTTTCTATTTGTACAACGATAAGAGAGATTAAGCGAGACATGATTTCTTTACATGTTTGACACAAAAAACAAAAATGCTAAGTATCTTATGTAGACATGCTTATCATGACTCAAAATGGTGCACGCTAGTGAGTTCTTTTTGCTATGTTGACAATTATGTCTTATGTGCATATATAGTTAACTTGTAAGAGTAACAATGGAGAAGTTGCCAATACCTATCAATATAATCCTTGACTTTGAAGCAACAAAAATTATATGTTCTTAACATCATTAATTACATGTACCATAAATGTTAATAATTATTCAATTTTTGTTTAGTCTCCTTTCTAAACCTTCAAATCTCTTAACTCAAACTTATGAACAACCATTTTGAATCATCATCTTTCTCAATCAAAGTTTTATTAATTTCAATGAAAGTAAAAGTAACATGTTCTAAGCCTATATGTATTATGTATGAATTAGAATTTATCAAAACCCTTGTCATGAGAGAGCCTATCACATTGTTATAGCATGTCATAAAAGGTTAAACATGCGCCATTTACCTCTATGTAATTTTTAACATGCCAATTACATGTGATATAATATATAACAAAATCTAGGTGTACATGGTTAAGAAGGCAAAATGCCCAAATCCACCCCTAAAATTAAAGAGTAAGGACAAATCTATCTTTGAACAAAAAATGAAGACAAATCCATCCACAAAGTTTGACTTGGACAGATCACCTAAATTTAATGTTTGATGTCATATGACGTCAACAATTCATTAATATGTGCATCGCTAATAAGTTTATTGCTAACAAATTGTTGACGCCAGATAACGTCACACATTAAATTTAGGGTAATTTGTCTAAGTCAAAAATTTTATGGATAGATTTATCTTCGTTTTTTTATTCAAGGGTTGATCCATCTTTATTGCCTAACTTTGGGGGTAAATTTAGGCATTCTGCGTGGTTAAGAATATGTTACCATTTCAATTAGGAAATCAACCTTGCCATATCTTTGGTGAATGAAAGAAAGAAAAATATCCTTCTTTGTTATTTCTTGTTTTCCTCCCTTTGCAAAAAAAAAAAAAAAAAAAAAAAAAAAAACATGAATAGAGAAAAAATGGCACTAGTGGAAATTAATAAGTTTTTTCATAGAATTTGATTGAATTAAATTAAGAACATGTCTAAGGTAAATATATCATTTTCTCTATCTTTAATGAGTCTAAATCCATTGTAAAGAGTATGAATACAGAGCGCAATGTGTGACAAAATTATACAAAACACCTTGAAAAATGAAATTAACTGACCTACTTTTAGAAACAATCTGGAGAATGAAAATCTTATCTGAGATGCCAAACGAGCAAGAAATATAATGACTACATAGCAAATAAGCTAGAAAGTCAGTAGAAGAAATGAATTTAAGTAGGAGGAGAACTGTTGTCTATCTAGAAATAAGAGTTGTAGAAATTGTAATTGAGCAATTTAAAAATGTGCGCAAGTAAGAAATAAGACTAGCATATCTTCCTCCACACCCCAAAGAGTGTTTCTCTCCATCCAATCCTAGAAACTGCAAGGCCAACTCTTGACAGCCATCATTGTGAAATTCCCAAACCCCAATTGATCATCAAAAACCACCCAAAAATCACTACCATTTAATTGTAGATTTATAGAAGATTAAGTTATAATGGCTAAATATAAAGCATGCCTTATCGCTCATGGTGGAAAGAAATTGAGACCGATCTGCCTACACGAAACCCTCTTTTCTATATGTTGGGGATGCATCAAAACAGGGAAAACAATTGGACTTCTCATTAACCATAATAGTGGCAACATCCGCCATTGAATTCTACGTCATAATTCATCTCAACCATCTAGAATCCCCTCCTCTTCTTAGCTACAAATCCAAGTGGCAAATAGTGGGGGGGAGAAGTTTCTTGTGGTTGTGTTCAATGCTGACCAGCAAACACCACAAAGAATTAACAAAACGACATGAAAGGCATCTTTAATGGGCTGACTTTTTACTAACAACTGTTATTGGCAACGTGTAGATATCTAAAGACTTTAGCCTATTTTGGTTGGGTGAGTATGTTAAATTTAAGTTTTTTTTTTTTTTTTTGAAATTTAGTGGTTTTAATTTTGAAATTATTTAAAGATATGGCAAACGCAGCTTGTTAACGTTTCCATCAACACTCAATAGCATTAGTAGCCCATATAGGTTAGATTTTGAGTGGCCGTCAAGACAACAATTCTTACACTCTTTGGATTGAAGAAGTTGGAGAGGAAGGAGAGGAAAGTGAGGGAGAAAGGGTATATTCCCCCATTTGGACACATAATTTTAATGGAAGAGAGGGATGTATGGAGATGGACTCTTATTTCTTGTTTTATTTTTAGTCCTTTTGATTTGTCGAATAGATTATATTATTTAATTTATTTTTGTTTTTAATTTTTAAAAATAAATAAATATAAAAATTTTATTTCTGACTATTTATTTAATTAATAAATTTTAAAAATTTTATTTTTTTTATTTTATATTAAATTATTTAATTAAATAAAAATATTATGACAACCCTTATTTTCCTTCACTTCTGTCTTTCCTTCACTTCCTTTCCTCTACTAAATTTTATCCAAAAGTTGGCTCAAAGAACCAAACCAACAGTAACAAAGAGCAGACAAAAATCTACGGGCAAGGAAGTACGCATGCAGCGAGAAGGAAATGGTGAACAAACCATGGAAGATACTACCAAGGCGTTTGCTCGAAACTATCCTCAACAACCACGCTCAGCACCACCGTGTCCCTCAACCGCTTATCCTCCATGGCCCCCGGGGCGTCGGGAAGACAACCCTCATCCTCGAACGTACAATCCGATTTCAATTTCTGCTTCTCAAATGAAAACACTACTTTTCCAATTCAAAGAATTTCCCCTAATTTGTTTTGCTTCTAATATCCCAGGTCTTCTTGGTGAATGGAACAAAGGTCCTCATCTCACCGGCTATGTAGATTTCGCTCAGTCGATCAAAGATCACCACCCACAGTACGACCAGTCATTTCCTTGGGCATCTTGGTCTACCTGCGAGCCACCTCCTTTATCCAGCTGCAGAATCCAGCTGGAGAACTGCCTCGAATCAATGGCGGAGAAGGGTGTCAAGCTTGGCACCATAAGCTCCCACCAAATTTTCACTACCCTGAATAAATGGCACGGACTTAGGACTTCGCTTCGTTGCATACTGCAGAGTAATAAATGTTCCAGGACTGCTGTCTCTGATAAGGCCTCAAGCTCTGCTTTGTGGGATCGCACTGTTTTTGCGCTAACTGCTCGATCAAATGTCAAGGAGATCGATGGAATTTTGGGATTTGAAGGGAACGGCAAGAATTTGTCCATTGAAGAGGCTTCATATTTCAGGGAGTCAATTGTGGCTTTGAGATTGGCCAAGGAGGTGATCAAGATGCAACAAGGGTGGAGAGCTAATGCCATTGCTCAATTGAATAGGACTGGTGGCATTTCAAGGTCTCTAGCAAATTCATGTACCGATTGGCCTTGTTTGTTGCTGGAGTTACTTTCAGGAGCTGCTGAAATTGATCATTTTCAGGTGATTAAGTTCAAAACATGATCTTTTCATTTAGCATTTTGGTGCATATGAGGCAATAATGAAGTCAGGTTCATTTAAATAGGTTTGCTACATGTTTTGATTTGTAAATCTTGTCAAATCATACTTCAAATTAGGCTGCAGGGAAAATTCACGAGGCAAATGTATTTAAAATTCTTTATTCTTATTCTTTTTTCTTTGTGGTTTATTAATGGATGCTTGTTTTCAATTGGGCAGCCAAAGTTGATCATAAATAATGCTGAAATTCTGCGGAATGCAGTATTGATGGATGACTCAACAGTATGTGCTTCAATGTATCATGACAGTTTGATATGGAGAATAATAGCTTTGGGAGCAAATGAGCAGTGCCTGCCTGTCATACTTGTGACCTCTGATAGGTTAGACAATTGTTATTTAGCTGTGTTCTCAGTTCTTGATCATGTAATACGTAGACTGTCTCAATTCACTGTAACATGCTACTTCATCAAATCTGAAATGTTAAAATGAATTATATATTGCCAAATGAAAATGTTTTGAGCAATGATTGGCTAAGAGTCTCAGGTGAGTAATAAACTGTTTCTGTATCTTTCATGGTTACTGTTTTGTGATCCTTGTATTCTGCCAGATGTTGACTCTTGTGCTGAAATCCTTGTTTGGTCTGCTTTGATAGAAACCTCTTACGTTATCATTGCTTCCTAAATTCATTACTACTTCTTCCATTGTTTTTTTATTTTTTATTTTTTAATTTTTATTTTTTTTATACATCTCTGTAGATTCATATGCTCTTTTTATATGTTGTATTTAGCTACTACTCATATCAGGCGTTCACGGATTTTGGATTTCCTGACATATTCATCTCTCGTGAGGTACTCAACTGATACTACACATCTTTTTCTCATGTTTGCATGCATAAGTTTGTATGTGTCTGCACATATATTGTTTTAATCCACCCTTATTTTTCATATCTTTCTTTTGGTTTTGGTTTCACACTTGCAGTATAAATGAATCTTGGTCAGTTCTTTAAATGTCAACAATTTGATGATACTGGTGTATATTACTCTCTTCAATTTGTTTGATGTGCAGACATTTGGTTGGACTCCACAAGAAGCTAAAATGCATATGGTTAGTGACTACTTCAGTAACTCAGAGGTGAGTAGTTTAGTGCATTTCTTGATATGATATTTCATTTAAAGCAAGAAAAGGGGTGAGAACCCAATAAAGAGCTTGAGGCTGATCAAATTCCAGATCATCTTTTTTTTTTTTAATCTATAATATGAAATTCATATTTTTTTCCCTCAAAATGTATCCAGAAGCTTTTTGCGTTAAAGGCATTTGTAACAAATTTTAACTGTAAATTTTTTTTACTTCAGTGGCTGGTGGTTGCTGAGGTGCTGGGGCCAAACCCTCGTCATCTCTTTGAAGTTTATGCACTCAAACAGGCCAATTATTATCAGAAGTAAGAATTGGTTCCCGTGCAACTTATTGTTTAACATCTGATATATATCTTCTTGATACTGTATTCGCCATCACTTCAAAGAACTACAAGCTGGATTTTTTCAACACTAAAAATGGTTATGTGTTAGCGGTTTGTTGTACTCTGATACATTTTATTTGTCGAGTTTTAGTTATCCAAATTATTATCTTAACCATATGCTGTTATCTTGACATTATCAGTGTGTTTCCTACCCAGTCTTTTTAATTAAGCAGTATTTAATAGAAAAATGAAGTTGTGGTAAATGGATATTACAAGTAATATGTAACTTCTTTCTAATTTATAAGCCAAGTTGGGGCATGTTCTTTTTAAAATTAACACTCCTGATTCAAGAATTTGTTAACCTTATTTTGTTCAACTATAGGTTGATGGACAACAAGGGTAGTTCATTTGAAGACATAGTAGATGCATATTTAGCATATTTGCAGGTAAATGTTACCAAATAAGCAACAACTTTATTCATTTATTTTCCTTAATTCATTTTTAAAAAATTTGCAGTGTTACCTCAGTATTTATTTGAAGTAATTAATTTACGGATCTATGGTTCTCTACATTATTTGACATTCACCATACACACAACCTGGTAACATGTTGTTACTATAATCTGACTTTTCTCTATTCACTGGCTATTATTCCCTAAAAGAAATATCTTTCCTGTTGCACCATATTTTTTATTTACTTCATAGTTAGATATATGTTTAGCTTCTTGTTATGAAACCCATCTTTTAGACAATTTTGTTCAATTAATTTTTCAAAATTCTAATATTCTATGATTTAAAACTTAATTAGAAATGGCAATTTACTCCTATTGCCTGATCTCTCTTAATAGCCACATTTACCTTGTATTTTGAGACTTATGCTCCCATACAGTCATTGCGATTTGATATTGTAGCAAATCTTTTTAATCTTGAAGCAACTAAAATCCATTACATGCTTTGACATGTAGTAATACCTGGCTTACCTTATGTTTATTATATTATACTTTTTGGTGGGTTGATCACTTACTTTTGATTTGATGGTGAATGTATATCATAGGTAAATGTACATATTGCTATGTATTCTTTTAACATTAGTTGCACACAATTCAGTATTCTATTATTTCATTTTGTAAAAGAATTCCTAGAAAACTATTATTTAACAATTACTAAAGAACATGAATATGCTTTATAAGTTATGAAATGAATTTTTTTCTCTAAAAAATTAAAATAAATAGTAGGATTATCTAGTGCCAACAATAAAGTTATAAAAAGAGACCAACTGTATTCTTGAACTAGATTGCATTGTTTTGATATTCCATTTTCTTTTTATTTAAAAGTTTGTTGAAAAATATTGCTATTTGGTGCTTTTATTTCTTTAAATCTTCTTCTTGTTTGGATATCAAATATTTTACACCCTTGAAGGGGAGGTAGGGAAGTAGGTGGAGGATTCCTCCACATCTTAAGCATTTTATTGTCAATTAATGTTCTCTGAGGAAATTCATGTTCTTTGAATTCCAAGTGCTGGAAATTTATGTATTAAATTAATGTCTTTTAATTTGTTATGATTTAAGATGCATGTTATTTCTGCATTTATAGTGTTTTCCTTTTTTGTTTAAAAATTATTATTTCTTATTTATCTTTCTTTTTTGCACCAACTGGTGTCTCACTTCTGCTTTGATAACCATTTTAAGGTTACTGTGGTGAATCCTGCCATGGACAAAGCACTGAAACTCCTGCAAAAGTTTGCCACTGATGCACGTAAAGGAAGGATTTCCAAAGATAAATTACGATTTGGTGCTCCATGGAGGCATCCTCCATTAGCAGATGACCCAACTCTTTGTATGGAGTGGGCTAAGATTCATTTGATGGATTTTATTCAATCTTTTGTCAACACAGAATTTGGAGTAAGTGTTTCCACAGTTTCTCTTCTCCTTTTCCATGTGTAGCCTTCTAACATTTTTTGTGCCCATGTTTTGTTGTAGCAGTGTTAGTTGTATTATTAGAATATTCACCAAATCTCTCTCTCTCTCTCTCTCCTTTGGTCATGATGCTCACATTTGCCTCATTACTTTCTGACTTCAGAATCAATATCCTCCCGACAAAAATACTAGCCTATCAAAATATCCAGCTTTGTAACCTTAACCGTCTTTTCTCACACTGCCAATCAGATTGTCAAAATGAAGTTGCTAGAACAGTATATGTATAATTGCTGCTTTTCATGTATAGGAATTATCTTATTTATATGCATTCCTATCTCTAGAGTTATTGTCTTTACTTAAGTCTTATGTTGTTACACTTATCCATTTTCTTTATAGATTGATGACACTTTCCATGATATTGCTTCCTACTCGGTGTAGGTTAATTATCTAGCTGACTGTAGCCTTGAGATCTGGGATGACCCTGCTGCTGTTGCATTAGTGGAGGTGAATTACTTATATCATTGAAATTTTACACTTTCCCCCTAAAACTGTGGCCTAGGTTTTCAGTTATAGTTGTGAAGTGAACGGGTGCCTAAGGTTCCCTCTTTTGATATTAATAGACAAGGAGATTAAATCTGTTCCGTCTGTGATACTACTCTGTTTAGGTTGGCTTGCTTTATGTTCAAAGAGATCCATCTTTAATTCGCCCAATCTCTAGAGGTATTCAGAGGTGTCTTGTTAGATGGTAGGTGATCTTATCCTTTGAATTTACTGAAAATGAATGATGGGATCCTATATGCTCATACATTCTGACATTGGATCACAGGCTTGTCTGGGAAAAGATGCTATTGAGTTACCAAAACTTTCTGCAATATCTATGGCAACGAGTTGTACGTGGTCGTAGCTATCGTCACTTGATGTTGCAAGTGGGCTATAAATAGAACATTGGACAACATGAGACATATTTTCGTAAGTAGTAGGTTCAATCAGTTTCTTTAATAATTCGTAAGTTATGAAACTTACAATTGTTTTTCTTGTGGAACCAGGAATTTAGCCTTTTTCATTCACATTTCAGGATCATTTTGGCAAAGGTGTACTCTTTGAGGAAGGCCTCTCAAGCTTTAACGGAAATTTTAGGTAAGTTCCAAACTATGAATTTAGTTTTTCCTACATTAATTGAATCCATGTTCAGAAAGTAATATCCATAATCAAGAGTCCTGGTGGCCCTGTCATGTACCTTATTCCACAGAAATCTTTCACTAACTAATCATTCTGTATGTTAGTGTGGTGTACTGGTTTTCTAAAGTCATTGCATGGTCCATATTTTCTGTTTGTGTTTCAGGTCTCAAGCTGTTCGACAAGTTCCAGTCATGAATTTTGGTTCACTGCTGACATTTGTTTCTCATTACACCATCTGTCTCAAATTATTTGTCAGCATAACTAACTTGCATGTAACTTTAGATAATGCCTTTATATAGCATATGAATGATTTCTTTTTCTTTTTTTCTTTTTTTGTTTTAATACTTAGTCCTTTTTAGTAGTTTCATTTGATAAAAAAATATTTTCAATTACCATTCATATGCCCTATAAAAGCGTTACCTAAAGTTACATGCATGTTAATTTTAGTGGCAGAGACAAAGGGAGTACTTGTTAAACTGATTTCTATGCATTTTAGAGATTATGGTGAACTATATAATATGTAATAAAAAAGTTCATCAGCTGGATCTCTAAAGAATTAGGAAGAAAAACATCTTAAAACTAAGTCATTTCAATAAACTTCATTGAAACAAACTAAAATCACCAATTTTTAAAGCAGGGATAGGACTGTTTTGGTCTCTCCATGTTTTTTCCTTCTAAATTTTTAGAGGTTTGTCTCACTAATCTCATCATATATTTTACGTTTAAAAGAAAAAGCTGTAAAACTAGTCAATTATTAAGTCTGATGTTTCTTGTTGAGTAGGAGGGCTGGATTTGGGATTTTGTATAAATGTATCATTACTCAAGTCCCAATCTACCTTTTCTGGAAATCATTGAGTTGGTAGAAAAGGTTTTCTTGAGTCCAAACAAATTTGGTCTGAAACAATAGACTAGCTAGCATTTTGATTTCCACTTATCCTCCACATTATATATGTTTAATCATTAATAGTGGTTTGCCATGCATAGGTTTCTCCTGGACATTTGGATGGTGTTGAGAACACACTACAAAAACTGTCCTCTGGACTAACGACAGATCTTCCAATAAACAATAAGGTGAGTGCAGTTGCTCTCCATCATTATGAATCTAACAACCTCTCATTTGATTTGCAAGTTCCATCCATCTGTAGCATAGGCATAGCTATGGTCTAACTTTAACAGCTTAGTAATAGATCCTCTTGAATGTCGTAGCATGTGAAATCCAGTTAGAAAAACAGAAATGTTGGTAAGCTGAATTTGTGCTGATATCTCAATTTCCAGCTGTTTTCCTTTTCCCCGTTTGTAGCAGATCCGTAAGTCGCCATAATTTAAGAAAAATAGATGATCTGATCTCACGCTAATCTCGACTACCATGTACTCTCTCTGTTCCATAATAAGTGTTGTACTTTTTACTTTTT
>BPVZ01000034.1:1976943-2001511 GCA_020521535.1 Rubroshorea leprosula
AAATTATTTTATATATTTAATAATATTAAAAACCAATCAATTCGATCGAACCACACCGATCTGATTTAAGTTGAATTGGTTTGATTATCATATAATAGTGGATTGAATTGGTTTAAAAATTTTATTAACCGATTAAATTGGATTGATTTAAAAAATATTAAAATCTGAATCAAATCATACCGCGAACACCCCTACTACATAAGAAAGAATAAAACATTTAGGTTGTGTTTGGAAACACATATTTGTATTTGATATGTATATTTTGAAATACATTTATTTAAAATATATAAATTTTAAATACATATATTTTAAAATACATTATTTGGATTAATTTTTTTAAAAAAAGCATTTCAAATACATATATATTTAAATACATTGTTTGGATATATTAAAATGTTGTGTATTTAAAATTAAATTTCTTGTTAAATTAAACCCTCTTTTAATTATTATTTAAATTGAATATCTATCTAATAAGAAGATATTTTTTTTTTTTATGTTGGATAATGAGTTATATAACCCCTCTCAACTCATTTAAAATTCAAATTTAAGATTTATAATGTAAAAATTTAAGTAACAATAACAGACATTTATTATAACTTGAGTTTTATTAAGTATTTGTAATAAAATTCTTGAATTTAATAAAAATAATAAAATTTAAGAAAAATTAAAAAATGCATACATGGAAACACAATAAATATATCCACTGAACTACCGCAAAACATACACATATATAGTAATGATTCATTTCAACATAAATTTTATATATTATATTTATATAAAATTTTGATTATTTAGTTTTCACTTTTAATTGTTAAATTTTATTATAATTTGTTAAATACAAAATATAATTATTTTTAATAAATATAATAAAAAATAAATAAATTCAACTTTTAAAAATAAAAAGATAAATAATCAAAATTTTATATAAATATAACGTATATAAAACTTATATATATATATATATGAATATTTATCATATGTATGTATGTATGTATGTATGTATGTATATATTTATGAAGCAACACATAAATTAATATACTTTTCTCTTCTTTTTAATAAAAAATATATACATTTTTTAATTCCCTAGTTTTCTGTGAATCAATTTCGATGGACTTGAAGTACTCATTCCCTCTGAATCCCCTCCAAACTCACCATCTCACAAGTTTTCCCCAAAACAAAAATGGATACAAAAATTACTCCTCAAAAAAAAAAAAAAGGGAATTAATTAGAGTTCATACATGTTTTGGTTTTTAGGATGCTTTAGCTTGCTGATATGTTTCTCTGACTTGGTTTTAATTTAGCTGTTTTTGTTACAAACTTTTGTATGTGATTGACACTTGGATAAATCTTATTCAATTCATCATTCTCACTCTTTTTATAGGAGACAAAGGCTCCAGCATATTCTAGAAGGGTTGGGCCAGATGATGTTGACAAAGTTGACATGGCATACAGCGTTGTAGCTGACCACATAAGAACTTTGTCATTTGGCATTGCAGATGAGGCTTGTCCAGGTAGATATTTCAGACATATAGTTTTACATTTGTAGTTGATTCAACTGTTTTCTCTTTATTTCTATTGGGACATTTTTGCATACAGTCAAGATTTGTATTTTCGAAAAGAAAAATATTCTTTCCCCTGATGGTTCAAAGGCTCTAAGGTTGTAATTTTTTATTTCACTATGGACTCTTACTGGCATATATTGGAAGTAGAAGAGTGTAGAATAACTTGAACATTTATTTTAGAATCCCAGGTAAAGATAAAATTTATTTAGAAAGAGGTGTGGTTTTCGTAATTGATGATTTTTTGGTATTTGGGCTTAATTACCCCTGAAGAGGGAAAACTTTAAGAGGATGTTAATTGTGGAAGGATGATGTAGCGATCATGTATGCCACCATTTATGCTATATGGTACCAAGTTGTCAGTATTTGGGAGATAACATTATTCTTGGATATTTGTAACTGGACAAGTTCTTTAAGTGGGATGTGCAGTCATATTTTAAAAATTGGATATGAAAATAAAGTCATTCATAACGTCAACATGGCGCCAATTTAAAACATAAGAGAATAACAACTTAGATGGTTTGGCCGTATGCACTGTGGACCTTGGGATACTCAACTGCATAAGTATGATTTAGTTTAGTTGTAAAAGAAATGAGGTGGTGAGGGGCCAAAACTGGAATTATAATCGAGGACGTTGCTGATCTACACGTTGATTGACAAAATAGCGGAGGAAAAGGAGAAGTGTAAGTGATCCTGACTCGAAAGGAATTAAGGTTTAATTGAGTTGTGGATGAACTTTCATCATCATGTTCATCCTAGCTTAATTGGAACATTATTGTTACTTTTAACTCTGCTATTTGCCCCTAGGAAGCAAAGGCCTCCCTTTATGTCATCCTCTTCTTGTTGTTTTCTAACATTGCTGTGGTGCAACTCCAAAATTTTGACCATTAAGTTTATCAAAATACCTTTTTCACAAGGCTTTTGGAGTGTGGATTACTATGAAACATGCAATTTTTAAAGTAATTGTCAATTAAGATCCTCCGTTCTGTTCAATGATGATACGGTACTGTCTTTTCACAGAATATTACTTTCCTCTGGATTTTATTCATTGTTTTCTCTATATCAACAGCTTTTCCTCATATTTTTCAATGTATGTACGGAACAAAGTGTATGTTCTGAAACTACAAGGGCGGAGTGTATGTAGATTATTAAGGATTTGTCTTGCTGGATATTGTTTTCAACTTCCCATAGCTTGCTTTCTATGTGTTTTACATTTTTTACCATACCGAGGATTCTTTCTTTAAATGATTTACATCACTAAGTTTTTAATTTGATGTGGGTTTTGTTGGGCAGGGAATGATGGTCATGAATTTGATTTACCTCAATAACTACCTTTCAATTGCAATAATCACACAACTATTCGAAACCTAAATAAACATTAAAGTAAACGTAATTCAACCACTAAGTAAAAGTTGGTCCTGTACTTATCAGACACCTACATGAAATAATTCTATAACCCATGCCATTGGTATATTTTTCTTCAAACCTGGCCACTCTAACACCTACATTTGAAAACTAACAACCCAAATAAATGATTCTCCCTTGAAAATTCCCCATGCCACGCCACCAAAATTCATAATTTTAAGATCAATTCCAAAACTAACAGTAAAATCAATCTCTCAACCCACACATCTACCCATTCTCTTCATTTCCAAATTCCTAAATATTTCACCAATCATGAACAATAAATTACCTCTAGCTATACTTGAGAACAATAGCCTCTACAATGACTTCTCCTCTAGTGAGAATTTGTGAGATAAAGGAGGGTCTAATAAATAAATATTGAGAGAAACTTTTAAATTTCACCCTCTTTATTCTTTTAATCATCAAAATTTCAAGCTTAAAAAGACAAATTACCTTGGATTTAATCTAATATGGCCAGATCCCTAGAGCTATGTCCCATTACAAGCGAGAGGAAGAAGACAATCTTGTTTCCCCAAAAAAGAAAGAAAAAATTGAAATTGCCACCTAATATTTTTTTGGGTTTTTACAAAAGGGAAATATTACCACCCAGTCCCTAAGCTTTAACTATAAGGTTTTAGTTCTTGAGTTCTTCATCTCATTATAATTTGGTTAAATCCCCATTTTGGTACATCTACTTTTGGCAAAGAGCCCCCTTTTTAGTCTCTCTGTTAAGTTTTGCACATGTAGCATGTTGGATAATAGAAATTTCAAAGTACAAGGACCAAAAAAGGGCTAAAAAGGGGCTAAAATGGGCTTAAAATAGCCCCAATTTGATCCCACTACATTGAAAAAAAGTCATTTTTTGGTCCCTTTTCTTTGAAATTTTAGTCATCTAACATGAAAACTTAATAGAAGGATTAAAAAGGGGTCGGATTTCAAACTTTATGGATCAAAAAGGGGCTTTTTTAAGTAAAGGGACTAAAACGAGCTTTTCACGAAAGTATAGGGACCAAATTAGGGTTTTAACCTTATAATTTTAACCCAAAATTTTATCCTATCACATATACATCCACTAAGGGTTTTAAATAAATTATTTACATTTAAAATATATATGACCTTTGGTATTACAATATACTTTAAGTTAAGGGATGAAAAATGTGCATGTTTGAACAAATTCAACAAAGTAATTGACAGAAGAATTAAAAAAACCATAAAAAAGTTGATGGACGAGAACTATGTAAAACCTAAAGTTAAAGGGTCAAAATGGCATTTAACCTATACTGTTGTTTACACTCAATTTTTGCAGCAAATAAAATAGTGTCACATGTCATCCAGGTTGTTAGGTATTTTGTTGATGTAGATTTCTAGAGATAATTAAGGGAAAATGAAGGACTACCACAAAGCTAAAAGGAAGCTGCCATTTGGTGATATCGTCAATTTGGGTTAATCTTTGTTGTTGATTTCTCTTAGTGCTTAGATGGTTGTGTTCCCATATTATCAACAAAGCAGTTTGGCAATTGCATAATTTTAAGAACATGATCCACAACTATAACAGGTTAGTAGCTTTGTTGCAGATTTCATGCTATTGTAGATATCCTACATGTTGCTAAAGGGTCTTTAGTGCTATAAGTACACAAAAATAAAGTCAATTAAGATAGATTTGCCTCTCGCACAACAAGCCTAGTGCTATTTCTTTTCAATGCTTAAGTTCATATTAGTTTCAAGCTTCATAGTTTAGTTTTAACTTTATGCTTCAACCTACATCAACTTTTGGTTTTAACCATAGTTTAATATCTTTTCCTTTATAAGTGCCATAAATTAGTTACAATTCTTTGAGGAAGTAATTAAATTCCCTTTTTGTTGGTATCGTAATGGTAAGATTCATTGCCTCTAGTGATAATTCTTTGTAATTGGATTGCTTCTTATAACACCCTATATACTTTAGTGAATAATTATAAATTATAGTCCTTCATTTTATAGTTTTAGGAATTAAATTGATTAGATTTAAGGTTTGGAGGTTGTAAGTGAAATTTAGAAGAAGTTGAAGGATGTTTAACTCAATTATCCCAAATTTTGTGCTAAGTGGCGCTATATCTATCAAGCAAAACAATTTGCTTGGACTTAAAAAAAAAAAAAGTTAACGAGAAGTCTCTTGAACCATTCCTCAACATCTTTCCTTTTTCTTCCAATCGATCCCCTGCATCTTTTTTTCTTTTTCCAACCAGGTGTGAGGAGAGTTATACTAAAGTTGTTTGGGGACGCACTCTAGTTGAAACTCCTTTCAATTTCTGTTGTTTGCCTCAACTTGGTGCTTTGATTTTCATGCGTACGTATGAGTTTTAGTTATGAATTTGGGTTAGAGTTTTGGGAAAGTTATAGATTTATTATAATATTATAAGAATTAGTTTGGGTTAGTGAAATTTGATCTTAAATCTTTTATTTAAGAGACTTTTGGGCATTAGAATTTTTGTTAGAAATATATTAATTTTTGGATATATATATGGGTTTTGAACTAGAAGTGGGTTTTATTTTTATGCTTGAATTTTGTGTAAATTTTATTGCTAAATAACTAGCTACTATTGTTTTGGTGTTACCTTGTATATTTTGTGTGAAGATTTTTGAGAACTTGCATGATAAAACAATATCTGTATATTTATTTGAACTTTTGGGTGTTGTCCATGGCCTATTGCACTTGAGCTTTGTTGATTGTTCATGCATTAATTGTATTGTTAAAATAAGAAATCAATTCCCAAATTTTGTGGATAAAACCTGTGAATTAGCATGAATGAAATTAATGTTAATTGCTTTAAAAATGCATGCATTTTGCTTAAGTGGATGACTGAGTGCTATATTTTGTATACTTTAACCATGAGGTTAAGCCATGCGACTTGTTTGGAAATTTAAGTGAAATAATAAATGGAATGATATTCCTATATTATTTTGGATATGTTTTGAATTTGTTTTTCATGTGTATGTGTTTGTAGTTATAGAATAAGTGGACCTAAACTTAAAACTTGAGGTATTCAGTGGGCTATTAGGGTTAATTAGTGGACCTCTACGCAGTAGGCCGTTGTGATTATTTTTGGAACAAGTGTTGCTAGTACACATCAGTGGACTCCATAATATTATGTGATTTTTGTTCTATGCATTTTGCTTGTAACATTTTATTTGTGAGCATATGGTTTTTCTTTGACATGTTTGATTTTTTTTTTTATAATTATTTTATGACTTATTAAGTTATCTTTTAAATAATAAAATTTGTAATATTATGTGGCTTGGTTTTATGGTTAAATCCCTATTTTGGTCCCTCTACTTTGGTAAAAAACCTCTTTTGTCCCTCTACTTAAAAAAATCTCTTTTTGGTCCTTAAAATTTGAAATCCAGCTCTTTTTAGTCCCTCCATTAAGTTTTGCATACGTGACACATAAGATGACGAAAATTTCTAAGTAGAAGAACCAATAAAGGGTTAAAAATATCCCCAATTTGGTCCCTTACTTTGGAAAAAACATCTTTTTGGTCCCTCTACTTTGAAATTTTCATCATCTATAACATCAAAACTCAAAAGGACTAAAAAGGGATCAAATTTCAAACTTCAGGGACTAAAAAGGGGGCTTTTTGCCAAAGTAAAGGGACCAAATTGGAGTTTTAACCTTGGTTTTATTATCTATTATGCCTTTTGTGTATGTAGGTCTAAGAGTCCTAGGACTCAAGTTTATAGTTTTAACTTTATACTTATGAGATTTTAGCTCATGATATTTCTCCTCATTTCAAATTAGTAGATTGGAGTAGTACTCATCCATCTTGAGAGCATTTGGCATAGGTTTCGTATGTTCGTTGTATGTAAAAAGTTAGGACTCTATTACTTTTGATGTGAAGGCAAATTAATGTGTTACCAAAATGATGGTTCTACCTTATTATTTTGGAAAGTTTTTCAAAAACATTTTTGCTCACATCCATTTTTTTGTAAATTACTTTTATGTATTTAATCTACAAATTAATGAAAAATGGGCTCAACCTATATTATTTCATAGGTTTGAGCATTTTATATCTTTCTTTAAAATACATTTTGCTAAATTGGTTTTCCATTTACAAGTATTTTTCTTTCATTATTTATAATTTTATATGACATGCAAACAGGATTCTTTTACAATGACACATTTTATATTTTAGAACTATTTTACTTTTGCTATGTTACACTTCCTTTCATTTATTATTTTCCTAAGTACTTTTTAATTAATCTAGTGAGGTTGATATTTAACTTCACATTTTGTTTTGTTTTTGTTGATTTATATTTCATGCTGTCTATAAACTTTCAATGTTTTCAACTTCATTTACTTTTAACTTAATTTGCTTTTCTTTGTTTAGAATTCCTATCAAAAGCTTTCTTTGTTTAGAATTCCTTTTAAAAGCTTCTTTCAGCTCAATTTGCATCCTTAAAATTCATTTAGAATTTCATTAGCTTGTCATTCATTTACTTTTCTTGCAATTTTAGTTTTCCTTAAGTACATTTATTTGGTGGAGTCCTTGGATATCCACAGTAATTTTTCTTTTAACCCATTAGTGTAGGAAGTTCATTCCTCATTTTTGCTAACCATCTGATCATTAAGGCACAACCTACAACATTCTTCCATCAACTCATAATTAAGTTCTCCGCTTAGAAAAAGGAAAGGGTTGTTGGAAGAAAATTTTCTTCTTTTGAGCAAAACAAGTGGCATACCGTTTCACCTACCATGTGTGAGGGAGCTTTTTTAAGATAATATACTGAATACTAGACAATCCATAAATCTTAGGATGTCTTGGACTTTTCTATGCTTGTCTGTGTATTTTATTTTAAGAATAATTCCATGCAAAAATAGATTTATCTTGTGAATGTTGCACCCATTGGGGTATTGTGTAGTAGCCATTTCATTGTTGTAAGTTCTAGTTGTTGCCTTTAGTAACCAATGCAGCATCTTATGCTATGATGTACAATATCCATCCACATGTTTTCAAGTTTTCATGTTAAATATAGATGGCTTGAGAGCATAGGGATTGGCTTGCAAGTGCTAGGGGTCTATTACGAGATTCAATAAAAGCCTTGATCTAGAGCTATTTAGTGAACATTAGTCAAGCATATTTGCATATGTTTTCCTAGCTTAGTTATGAAGGTGTCGGGAAGGATTGATCCTATGTGAAAATAGAGGAATTACTCGTCTAATTATAAAGATGTATTTCTTATTTATAGTTCAAGTTATTGATGGTGTGGATAATAATTATGTTCCTGAAAATCAGACGTATAAGAAAAATTGCAAAAAAAGAATATTTGTATTAATATAAGATTTATGAGAACAAAGAATTTAAAGTAATCTTCTTATTTGATCTCCTAATTGATGTAGATCTCGACAAGAGCTTGCATGAAACTTGATCTCAACGAGAGAAAAGTTTGGGAAGAACCTGAAGATTTGAACGCTTCCATAAGATTTAAGATGCAATTTATAGTAGAGTGCTTATGTTTCTCTTTGGAGTTGTGTGTGTGTTCTAATTGATGTAGATCTCAATGCGGGCTTGGATGAAGCTTGATCTTGACAAAAGGAAAGTTTGGGAAGAATTGGAAGATTTGAAGGCTTCCACGAGATTTGAGATGCAATTACAGCAAAGTGCTTGTGCTTTTCTCCAAAAGTAGGGGTTTTCTTTCTCTAAAATTGAGGTCCATCTCTTAATGGTGAATGCCTCTATTCTAACATCTTTTAATCAAGTTATATGATTCTACCACAAATCCCAATCATATTTAATTTGAATAAGACATGTGTCATCATTTTATTTCACCATGTGTCTTAATTTGTTTTTGTTTCCTAAAAAATCTTTAAGTGGCTTTGCAAGGGGAAAATCTGGATGCATGTGTGTTGCGTACTTTTTTAAAATTAGAAAAAAGGGTTTCCCCAAGACCTTTTCTTTTCACGCGATTGACCTTTGTTAGGATGGTTGGAAGAACATTGGTCTAAGATTTAATTATGCGCCTTTAAACAATTAGCAAGAGGGAAATATGCCTTCCTGTAGAATGGGTTACAAATTTGCCTTGGACAATCCAAAGGATTTTACCAATTCCATGAATTTAAAGTTAATAAATCCTAAATGCATTAAATGAAATGCAAATTAAAGTAGACTTGCAAAAGATGAATTCATCTTAAGTAAAATTACCATGTTTAGAGCCAGATTAACCTATGTTTATCAATAGATTTATAGATTAAACTACCATACAATTGGAAATTATTTAAAACTAATTAACCATAAAACATGTATGAACAAACATTAAACTAACATGGAAAAAAAAAACTACTTACCATAAACTTAAAATACTTGCTGTCCATTACTTGAGATGTAGTTGTAGAAGCAAATCCATGAACTAATTTAACTATCTGAATATTGGAAACAACCTAAAATCTACAAAGTAATATGTTGAAGATGAAATCTAAAAGCTAAAGAAAGCAACTGTTATGAAACTAGAGAATTGAAAATTTGATGTGTTGTGTAGGGCTGGCCATCATGTGTTGAATAATCTAAAACTTTTTTTTAGATGCTTCCTTCAAACTATCCTTTTGCTTCACCTGCTGGCTATTACAAAACATGGATAATTTCTTAGAAAAAAATAATGGGCACATCGTCAAGACTGGGTCAACATTGCATTAAATCTTGCCACCTATACCACTTTACTACCACCTCAACCCCTCAACTACACTTCCTTCTAAATTATAGGAATTTCTATTTCTTTTCAATTTAAATTGCAACTAATCAAATGGACATCACCATTACAAGTAATCTGATTCTCAACCAATAAATTTGATGTGACCTCACTTTATCTATTAATACATGGCATCATTTAAAAATTATAATTTATGGTGTAAACAATTTTATTTTAATAAAACACAATATCGTGTAATTTTGTTATGATTATTGCTTGTGGATTTTGATTTGGTATAGGTGATGACACACAAACCTAGTTGAACTTTGGTTTACCACATGATCTAATGGTTGAAAATTTTTGTGTCTACAAATGCCTTCACTTGAATATACGATATGTTGTCTACAAATTTTTTGTGTCTACAAATGCCTTCACTTGAACTTTGGTTTACCACTTGACTTGCTTGCATATGTGTTGAAGGTTAGGCTTGAAGTATATTTGATTCATTTTTTATTATTTTTTCTTTTCACCAAAAGGAATTTGTGAATGTAGATTTTCTTCTTCTTTCTTTTTTTTTTTTTTTAATATTTGGGACCTGTCTTATGGTAGACTAGGCCCAAATATTTTCAAAAGCTTGAGAAGATTTCTAGGGTTTTTTTTAGCCAACAAAGAAGCTCAAATTTTGCAAGCCTAAAAAAAAGTAAAAGCCCTTGTATTTGAGCTTGAGCGTGGCTTAACTTGATGCAAGGAATAAATTTTTTTCTTTCTTTTTCTATTCAAATTTGACTTCTTTCTCTATATATGACCTCCATATTACTTTCCTTGCTTAAACACAAAATTAGTTTCCCTTAATGCAAAGATACTGGATCTCGTTTTTCTTGAGGACTAAGGCATGGTTTTTATGTTGTCATTTTAGGATAGGTCCAACATGATTAAGGTTATAAATTTAGGATTATTAACCCTAACATTAGCCTTTTGTGCTAGCTACTCCATTTGCTCCCACATGAGGTAAGCTGCCATCAATCTTTTTCTTTTTTCTTTATTTTTCCTTTTCTTTTCTTCTTTTCTTTTCTTTTTTTTTTTTTTTTTTTTTTTTTTTGGCTCCACATCATGACCCAACATACCTTCATTCTTGCATGTGGACTATCCTTTGGCCAAGCAACTTTCACTAATTACTTTGTAGCTTTTTTTTTCTTGCTAATTCAGGGTAAGTTACGTCATTGGTTCTTTAATGTTTAAACTCCCGAAAAGAAATCCCAATGGAGATGTGTGCATGCTAAATTTCACAAGTAACACATTACCTTGAGCCTCTATGCAGGTTCTCTCTTTTTTTCCTTTTTAGTAAGTCACACTAATATTAAGTGCACAACACACGGTGTTTGAGCAATTCACATGTCATATAGACCCTAAATGCATATCTTCCTTGTTTTTTTTTTTTTTTTTTAAGCACAACATATCATTTTTTTGCATGTGAAGCAATCACTAGGCGAACCCCATTTCAAGACTTGACATTTTGCATGTAAAGCAACGACTAGGATTTTTCTTTCTTGTACCATTTGTAGATTCTTCAAGCCCTATGTCTCCTCTCCTTTTTTTTTTTTTTTTTCAGGTGTTTTGTTTGTTGTTGAAGTGCATCCTTCGTCTTCAATGCCAGATTAGGGTATAATTTCAATGAAACTTCATGTTAAACTAATTTTTTTTTCATAAACATGTTTATTTTGCTTTTTTTTTTTTCCTTGTTTGGTATTGAGAATGGATCTAGATGAACATGAAAGCTTTTTTATTTCATGCACTTGACTAGACGAATTAAAGGACAATGTGCCTGTGGGGTGAGACTTAATTCTTATTCCATCATTGCTGTGAGAAAGACCTTATCAACCAACATAGTGAGTCAAGTTGGACACAACATGCTAGTGGCGTGGGACTTAATTCCACGTTATTGCTGTATACAAAATCTTCACTTGCAATTTTGAGATGCTTAGTTCAAACACAACATGCTTATGGGGTGAGACTTAGCTCTCACTCCTCGTTACTATTGTATGCAAAAGCCTATACACAACATGCTTGTAGTATAAAACTTACCTCTTATTCTATGTCATTATTATATGTAAAAATCTTTATTTGCAAACACAAGGCTATGTAGCAAGGCAACATGCCTATGGGATGGGGCTTACCTCCCACTCCATGTTATTGTTGTATGCAAAAACTTAAACACAACATGCCTATAGGATAAGACTTATTTCCTATTCTACATAATTGTTATACGTAAAAAATCTTCATTTGCAAATGCAAGGCTAGGTAGAAAGGCAACATGCCGATGGGATGAGACATAGTTCCTAATCCATGTCATTGTTGTATACAAAAGCTTAAACACAACATGCCTATAGGATAGGACCAAATTCCTATTCTACGTCATTGTTGTGGATGCTTGTCTCTTCAATGCCCATGAGAAGTTAACCACAATATGTTGCAACTAACATGTACTCCTAGCTATTGTGAAATGAAACTTCTTTAGCATGGCATGTTGATTACTTGAGGTTGGAGTTTCTACCATTTTTTCTTTTGCCCCACTCATTATTGTTGATTTTTTTTTTTTTTTTGTTGCAAGGCTAAGGATGGTTCACTTCAAAGAGCACATTGTCTCCAAAAAGCCATATTTGGTAATCTTAGATTAGCCTAATGATGACATGAACAACAGAACTTCCTTGATGATTCGGTCTTCCATCATTGGTGCTTTCTCCAAGAAGTGGAAGAAACTCCACAAACCTAAATCCTTGTCATAGTGGACCAAAACTAATGATGATGGTGATGACTTTCCTTAAACAATCCTCCATTTTGCTCATTATAAAGACAAGCCTTGCAAAGAGACTACCGAATATTGGCCTAGAGATTGATTTCGAAGAAGATGACTTGGCATTCTCAAATCAAATTTAATGGCAAATTTTCCTACAACCCTTTTTATTGGGAATGGTTGGAGGATCTTAGTTAGAGCAAAGAGGCAACTTAACAAGGTTGTTGGGATAGGGGTTGATGTGTCAGTAGCGATGATGATGTGGAAGCTAACTAGGATAGCCCTTTACGGGGAATAAGAAGGGTCATTTAAGCTTGCACCCATTTAATGTACAAGAGGTTACGTGCCACAGGCCATCTCCCTCTGTCCAATGAAGGTGGTCTACTTTGAGTTTTCCAGCAAAGTCTAAAAGTATAACTTCCCTAGCCAAATCAGGAGAGCTAGGCAAGGATGACAAAGTTTTAAGAGCCAAGAGCGATTACATAACTACCAAAATTAATGAAAAAGAGACGTACATTATAGTAGGAGCAACAAGGATATAAAATATATTAAAATCAAATGTTACAACTTGAGAAGCACAATTATATAAAATTGTTGGCTCAATGACTCTAAGAGAGAGTGTGAATTGGAGTTTCAAAAATTTTTTCTGTTTTACAAACACAAAGCAAAAACCAAAGAAAGTAAAGAAGAAAAGCCTACACAAAGATTTTATAAAGGTTTAATCCAACCACTTGGAGCCTAATCCTTTACCTTAGCTTCACTCACCAAGGATTTCCTCCACTCTCTCCATTAACAAGATCAAGAGTGGCTTAAAAGAGCTACTCAATCTCTTTACAGGAAGAAGGGTGTTCTCACAAATCTCACTCCTTTACAAGACAAACCCAACAATCCTCATTACAAATCACTCTTTAAGGGAAAAATCACACCCCTAAGATAACTCTAAAAAAAAACAATTAGAGGATTATAAGTAAAGATCACTCAATGATCAAAATCTCAAGTTAGAGCACAAGAATCACAAATTGGTAGATGAGAGATATATAATGAAAAATGTTTAAAACTTGTATCAAGACTTCTACCAATCATATTTATAGCCCTTTGCTAAAAAATAGCAGTTTCTAGCCATTGGGGATCATTTAATGTCCTACACATCAGTATGAATATGAGAAAATATGTTCTAGACTTTGTCAATAGAGCTTGCGATATAGAGCTGGCTATCATAGCCAAGGTCGGTTATCTTACTTCATCTGCACTTTTTGTTTTTCCATTGAGCTAGCTACAAAAACACAAAACTGGCTTAGAAAACCTAAGTTCAAATGATTAAAAAATCTTTGAAAAGTTTGACTATTAAGCATTAAATGTGCCATTGCATTTGTTTTCCATGCGTGCCAAACTATAGGCTTGAACTTTTCACCCATAGAGCTTGCTGCAGCTTTCATTGTTGGTTTTCTATATTTTTCTTCATTAGAGCTGGCTGTAGAATTGTAAAGCAAGCCTTTTGCAATTCATCATGTATTTCGGATTTCTCTAGAGCCAAATGCAAAAAATCATAAACGGCTCTTTGCACCAATTTAAGCATTTTGCTTCCTCTTTAGTGCAATTCAAGTTCATTCACTCTTACCAATGTTCATGTCATAAACTACACATATATAGTGTAAGAGTAACTGGAAATTTCAGCACATAAACAATCTAGAAATAAAAATAATCATAAAATTCAACAAACTTTCTCCCCCTTTTTGTCATTCATCAAAAAGAATATAAGCATAACCAAATAAGCCCCCCCTTAATACATGCATATCCACCTTTAAATCATCAAAAATATGCAAGTCTAGCACAATATCAACTAACATATTGCTCCCCTTCAATGGAAGAACTTAAGAACATAATCAACCAAGAGAAAATCATCAAAATCATAATCAATCACAAAGTCATAAACCATGAAAATCCACAATTCATGATAGTTAGCTAAAGAAATGATCAAAGATAATGGGGGTGAATTTTGGGAGAGAATCAAATCTGGATTGCTAAGGGAGAGGGCAAAATGTGTAAAAATTTCCCAGGAGAGCAGAGCTAGCTTTGATGCTAATTGGATCGAGTTTTTAGGATTTCAGTCGAGGATTCACCTAAATAAAACACTAAAGAGCCAACTATAGCCTATGAGCTAGCTCAAAAATTGGAAGGTGGGACCTTTTGTTTTTTTAGCAAAGCTGACTGTGAAAAGTTGTAGTTGGCTATATTGGGTTGAATAGGTAAAGATGAAAGTTTTGGAATTGTATTGAAGGAAATGCAACTAATTTGATCTTTCCTCACTTAACTAAGTTTAAGTTGGACATCAACTACTAAATCACGTAATCATAGACAAACATCAATATGTGCATCATGTTTTAAGCAACAAAAATCAATAGTCTTTATCTTAAGATATTCAAGCAACAAGATTATACAAAGTCATTAATTTGCATAAATTTCAACAAGTAATCACATCAAATGCAAATACCATATCAAGCACTAGGATCCAAAATTCCAAGTTCATTTCTGATAAAGAAAAATCTATCATGATCAAGAGGCTTTGTTAACATATCCACTAATTGATTTCTAGCATCAACAAACAATAAATCAACATCACCATTAGCAACATAATCCCTAGTAAAATGGTGCCTAATTTCTATGTGTTTAGCGTGAGAATGTTGGATGAGAATTTTAGTGAAATTGATAGCCCTAGTATTGTCACATTTAATGGGACTATGATCCATAGTAATGCCAAAATCCAAAAGTTGTTGTTTCATCTACAACACTTAAGTGCAATAACTTGCAACAACTATATATTCAACCTCGGTTGTGAAAAGAGTAACACTATGTTGCTTTTTGGAAAACCATGCTATGAGCATATTACCAAAAAATTAACAATTTTCCATGTGTACTTTTTCTATCAATCCTACAACCCATATAGTCCGCATCCAAATATGAATGTAAGTTTAAAGAAGAACCTTTAGGATACCATAAACCAAGGTTTGGAGCATCCCTTAGGTACCTAAAAACTCTTTTAACCATAACAAAGTGTGACTCCTTAGGATAAGTTTGAAATCTAGCACACAAACAAACACTAAACATTATATCCAATCTACTTACGATTAACTCTAACAAGGAACCAATCATGCTTTTATAAAACTTCGGATCAATAGGCTTATCTCTTACATTCTTGTCAAGAACAATTGAAGTGCTCATAGAAGTAGCTATTGGTTTACCAAGTTCCATGCCAAACTTCTTAAGCATCTCTTTTGTGTATTTGCTTTGGTTGATGAAGATGCCTTCTTTGGATTGTTTGATTTGAAGTCCTAAGAAAAAGTTAAGCTCACTCATCATGCTCATCTCAAATTCACCTTGCACAGCTTTGGAAAACTCTTGACAAAGAGAGTCATTAGTAGCACCAAATACAATATCATCAACATAGATTTGGACAATTAGTATGTTTTGGCCTTTGGATTTTACAAACAAAGTAGTATAAATTCTTCCTCTAGAAAAACCATTAGCAAGCAAAATACTACCCAATCTTTCATACCAAGCTCTAAGAGCTTATTTCAAACTATATAAAGCTTTTGAAAATTTATAAACATGGTTTGGGTAAAATGGATCTTCAAAACTAGGTTGTTGTTCAACAAAAACCTCTTCTTGAATATAACCATTTAGCAAAGCACTTTTAACATCTGTTGGGGGTGTTCTGGTGATGTAGGATGATGAGTTAGCAATGGCGATGATGCGGAGGATGACTAGGATGACACCCAAAAGAATGAAGAGGGTCATTTTGGCGGCACCCGTTTCACATTTGAGAGGCTACATGCCATGGGCCGTTTTGATCTACCCAATGTTGTTGATTAGTAGTGGATTCTTCAGCCAAGTATGAAAGTATGAATTTTCTAGGCAAACCATAAAAAAGAAAGAGAGCTAAGCAAGGGTAATGGAATGCCAAGGACCGAGATTGATTACACAACTATCAAAAGTAAACAGTGAAGCGATACATTATGGTGGGAGCATTAGAGATACAAAATATCTAAAGTTCAAAGATTACAACTTGAGAAGCACATTTATGTGTATAAAATCATGACATAATAATAATGCAAATGTGCCCTCTATGGTCCCTAGTAAATACCCTCACTCTATATCTGACAACCCTCATGATGTAAATATAAGATACAACAGTCCCTCCTTTGAAGATTTCTCAAGAGCTAAACTTCAAAGTAGTGATGGGAGAAGAAGAGGTGATCGCTTGGGGGCCTTGCAAATGGGTGACTTGATCCTGTTCTTGATGTTAACCATTTAACTCAATCTTTTGATGCTCAAGAAAAATGGATGAGAAATTGAAACTGCACTATGATGTCTTCCAACCATGCTGTTCCACAAATTTGGGAGTTATCCTGCAGTGCTAGGAATGCAGAATATGTGAAGGTGAGTGATGGTTTCTAGGTTGTTGGGTGTGTGTGGCAAAAGATTGGAGGTGAAGAACCAGCTGCATGGAAGATGGAAGTTTGGACATGAGAAGGAAAATTGAGGTTGTGAAGAATCTGATTTGTTTTTCTTCTTTAAAAAAATAATATATATATATATATGTGCAATGGTATTTTTGTAATTTCTGGGTTGATGGGTCAGAGTTGCTCAGTAGCTTAATGGGTAGATTTGGGTGAGCTGTCAAGCTTTGAGTAGCTTTGGGCACTGCTGACAGCTTTCTGGCAATGATATTATGAATTATCAAGTGGTTTTGGCACAGAACTATAAATTACCTATTTCTGGTAATTCATCTAGGTATACAAAATTCTAGTTTTGGGCAAGTACTTGAGTGTAGCTGACAAAATAACATTTACATAGGATTTTGGTAGATTCCCCAAGGTCTGTTTAGGAGTTTTGGAGGATTCTCCAAGTTGAAAGTAACCTTTTCAATAGTTCCCAATACAACTTAGCTTGTGCAGCTACCTTTACATTGAATATGGCTGTAGGTTGTTGATGGAGACTAAAACATCTTTTCTTAATCTCTCACAAGATTTCAAGCTCTTGGTTAGCATCAAAAGGTATTGTTTCGAGAATCAAGTTCACTTTCATGTCTTCACCACCCAACCCTTTTTGGCAAAGTCATGCAACATCGCTAGTGCCGCTTCGCTGGTGTGGATACCTTACTTCATTAGACGGGCAACATTTACTTATCCATTCTTGCCAAGTCACTACTCCTAAAGTTTATCCCGAATATTTTCCATGAGTTTGGACTCATGGGTTCATGCTCATCTATAGTGAAGGTAAAATATTGGTAAGTATTTGTTCAAATATTTAAGTATAAAATATACAAACATGTGAAGTGAAGAAGGATACTCTTTTACATATGAAAGGGGATAACGAGGATGATCATGGTTGTGTTCTTTTGTCCTGTGGCCATGGCGAGCATTTGTATGCTATTGTCATATATGGCTGGCATTGTGCCAAGATAAAGAGTGAGCAATATTGATGTGTGTTGTGATATCGCTGTCCCGATCTAAGCATCATTGGTTGGCGATACCTAGTAACACATGGAACATGGAAGAAATATGTCATTAGTTAGGATTAACGACAACTAGTAATTTTGTCCCTCAATATGCAAGAGTAATGAGGTGCATGGTCGCTGGCCATGTCTCACAAGTATCACTGGGTTAGCCATGAATAACTTTCCCATAGCCATAGAGACAACAGTGGCTAGCTTTGTCCATGTCTAGAGTGTGAACTATGTGGAATCAAAATAGCACTCCCACTAATCCGCCAAGTCACAAAGGGGTATATTTCACTAAGCTAGACTCCGTTATAGCGATAAATATGTGATAAAGAAAGGTGGAGTTGTCTCCATGGAAGGGGGATGCTAGTCGTATCCATGGCCTCTGATATAACAAGGTGTGATACCACTAACAAATGCTGGCCCTTCTTGCCAAACTCACACCGTCAGAAGGTGGTCCTAGTTGTTGTTGCCCATCGGGCACCACACCACCATGCACGAGCAACCATTAAGGGATTGTTGGCCACTGCTTGATGGATGTTTATCACTGGAGGGTATCCATCCCATCCAATCGTAGGGTTGCAACTGTTACCAGTCTCATGCTAATCGTACCGAGTTGCAATAAGTCTTTGCCTGTTCCTGAAAGCTAATGAAATGAAATATATAGAAATCTGACCCTTTGTCCATTACTAGGAGTTGGTATAATGAAGATGTGTAGAAATATGTAGCCTTTTATCCATTGCTGGGGGCTAAATGACAAATCCAGCCCTTTGTCCACCATTGGGAGCTATGTAGATGCATCTCGTTGTCGATTGATGGGAGCCATGTATGTGCAGCAAAGTCAGTTCTTTATCCATTGTTGAGAGCTACGAGCCGCGAGATGTAATAATAGATATCACTGTGGAGGACATGACCATCAAAACGTTCGGCCATCTCTGGCCATGTATGTAGAAATAAATGTTGGAGTCAGCCGCACTTTGCAATTTTCTAGCAAAGTGGATAAATGCCGCTTTTGGCGATGCTGACTCTGGTGTAGTAATTAGTAGAAAATAGCATGGCTGATGTGGAAAATAAGCCATGTGGGCCCTTGCTGATGTGGGGCCATACATGTTAATTTTGAAGCAATGCAAATGTATCTCTCAACATTAGCCCCCCAAGCAAGCGAAGTTGTGACAGCAAGTTTGACTGCTTGGCATTGAGGGTGATAGTTTTCCAAGGAAGTATGAGTATAATCACAAGCATGTTGGGACAATTGCATAAATATGGTGATCAATATGAATTTTCTATCGAAGCGAATGCAGCTTGAAAGACTCAAGATTGCCAAAATTCAATTCCAACCAAGTAATCCGTTGATGTTAAAAGTAACTTTGACAAAGGAAAGGTTGTGCTAAGTTTAGTCGCACCGAATAACGATAAGCCTAGATGAATCTAGTATGATTCAGCTGTCATTGATGAATGAGGTCAAAACACCAACTAAGGAGTCTAATGCCGCTGCCAAGATTTTAGCATAGATTTAATCGAACACAATCAAAGCAAGGACCCTAGTCATGAGCTTTGATGCTACTGGCGAAGCGTTAATATGGATAGAATCAAACAAGGCCAAAGTAAGAACTTTTGCTAAGAGATCCAAGATTGTTAAGATTGATGGAACCCAAATATGTGCAGAACAAAGCTAAAGCCAGCCAAGATAATGGACAACATAAACAGTACCACGAAATTACTCTATGTAATGAATTCCACGCTTGGCCAAACCTTCATTGGCAGATTCACTAAAATAATTTTTGGAAAAATTGAGTGTGATACAGAAAAGTACCGGCAGTGATTCTGGCTGATGCAAATATAAGGTCAGTGAGCAAGCTTTCAGTCATGTTTTCACCAGAATTTCTACACAAGTTGCACTGTTCTTATTCTCTTTTTTTTTTTTTTTAGACAAATAATATTCTTTGAGTAGTTACTATGGAAAAGATTCTCTACACTACTCACGTATGGTCCAGATCTAAGGGAGACTCGAAACTATCCCCTAGGGAGGTTTTCAATGGTTAGAGAGGAAATGTAACTCCTCTTTAAAAAAAAAAAAAAATGAAGAAACTGCATCTTCCCTAGAAATCCCATCATAATGGCACATCAAAAGAGGAGATTTTAAATGGGATTTGGTGTGGATGAGCGTACCAAGACAACATGCACCTCACTTGCTACCCCTCGAGATGATTCCCGACCATGCTAATGTGCGACAAGTGGTGAGGTGGTTGGCCGGGGCACTTAATGTTGCTTTTGATTTCCCTCTCTACCACCTTCTTCATCCCTTAGCCAAAATTTTCAGTTTCCCCTTTTTTTCTTTTCACAATAGCCGAACCTTTCTCTCTTTCCTTTTGCACTTCTAATTTTCACCATTCTTTTCAAAAATTTCTTGGGTTTCTTGACAAAGTGACCCAATCCTTTCTAAGGAGACTAATCTAGTGTGCTCCTTTGACTAAATCCCTCTTTTAATCAAGGTAATGACAAACCTTTATTTCTCTGTCTTGCTTTTTTTTTTTTTTTGAGTTGCATGCTACAAATTTCTTATGCCTTCTTTAACTCAAATCTATATCCTTCTCCCTCTTCTTCTCTCTCTCTCTCTCTCTCTTTTTTTTTTGAAAAAGGGCCTTAGAGACAGCTGATCCATACCCAATTGACGTAATATAATCGTACCAGGACTCGTGGTATACTTTTTGAGATGACTTCTTGGAATTTAATGCTTGGTCTGTAAAGAGGGCACTTGAAAAGCAAAAAGACTTGATTTTGCTCAAGGCTTTTGAGGGGGGCGATATTGACGTAGCATGGTTTCCTTCGCCCAATGATGTGATAAGGGCAAGGCTTGAAAGACGGGACCTACTAGTAGTGCCCATTCATTTTGACTTTGCATCAGGCAAAATGAAAGGTTGGACAAGTTGGTCTAAGGAAATGCTTGCTAACAATGGCTTTATGGAGATATTCATGTCGCTAGAGTCCTTTAGTCGATGGCTTTGAGTTAAACCTTGCAGATTAGCTGCAATGTGGAGTGCCTATGTCACTTGGTGAGAAGATGGTGTACAAGTACTCATACTTTCATCCTTACTTTCGAAGAAGTTATTATGACCTTAGAAGATGTAGCAAACCTAATGCTGCTGCCCATCGTTGGGGAAGAGGACCTGCAGCACATAGCATTGACGCCGGAGGAGTGCGCTACGCTGGTTGCTTTAAAGAAGGCGATGAAGAAAAATGCTAGTGCTTCTTCTCATTCATAGAGATGAGAGTACATTATTGATTTTCCAACTTGGATGCGACATTTTCGGACTGGCGAAAGTAAGGATAGTCCATACGTGCATGCAGCTTTTCTTACAGCTAGGTTGAGCAAGTTTGTCTTTGGAGGTTTTCTCTAATCACGAGATTATGGCCAAGTGTATTCCACTTGCAATTTGCTTGGCTAAGGGCATGAGGCTTCTTTTGGCTCCACTGATGCTAGGTATGCTTTATCACATGCTTGATTTGCTTCACTTTGATGAGATCCTTGGTGTTAGCTACTATATCATCGAGTCGCATGTGTGTTTGTTTTTGTTGCAAATGTTTTCGAGGGGAAAGATTTCGCCCATATCTCTTTGGACATGTTACCACCGGGAAAGCATTGAGGGAAAATCCCATGGCGAAGTGCAGTTCTACCAGTGGAACAACTCCGCTAGCTTGCTATTAGATAAGGAAAAGAAAGGTAAAGGGACAAATAGTCTCGGAAGTTGATGGCCTTCTTGATGACTATGGCAGTTTTAATTTCCATGCATACAAATCAATGCCAAGAATGTTTGCACCACCCGAGTTGAGCTTTTTTGTCAAGACGCTCCCGACAGTGCTTAGGAATTAAATCGTGAACTAAACTGTGGGAGACTTGAACCATTTGGAGATGCTGGCGGTGATCACTCCATCATGTTACCACGCCTTACATGGCGGGGGACATGGAGTTTAGAATGCTATTGCCTAGAAAGAGTTGTGAGACAATTCAATTATGATCAAGATATACCTCCTACTCCTTTCTCAAATAAAACAAACTGGAACAAGGCCATGCAGCCCTACATTGATGAGGCCACCACGGCCATGTGGAGTGGAGGTGTTGCCACACTCATGTTTTTTAGTACTGCCAAAATGTCGACCACGTCATCATTGATGCTGTAGTATTAGAGTATATTGCTGAAAAAATTTAAGGCTTTTATCTAATCATTGCTAGAAGTTGTGGAATATAGCCTTGTTTCTTGAGATGGTGAACATCTTTCCATTGATAATAACTCTTTCTTGAGTTATTGCAATAAACATTCTTGGGGCTTTTTAACAAGGGAAGACAACGGACAATGGGTGCCCATTTGTTTGCCCGTTCATGGCATGGCGAAGGAAGAATATGGCCAAGGCGGGGTTGCTAGTGAAGAATTTGGGTAGGAAGCAGCTAGCAATGTTGGAACTAAAGGTAAATATACTTTTCTACTTCTATCTTAAACTTTGGTTCTTCTTTTATCTAAAAACTTAGCCATTTTGAACAGGTGTTGAAAAGCGTTCCTTATTTTGGTACTTTTCTCATGGCATTGCAAGTGAAGTTGGTGAAGCTACTCCTCCAAAGAAATCAATTATGGGCAAGAGGAAAAGTGTTGTTCATCCACCCAAAGGTAAAGTGCACAGGACTTTTGCTTCACTAGCCAACAAATAGAGCAAAGCTAGTGCACCCATATCCTCCAAGGCGAAAGCTACCAAAGAAAAAGAGGCAGGTGATGATAGTGACAGTGGTGAGAGTTCTTGAGGTGATCTAGATCCTAAGGTGATTGAACAGATTAAAAGATTGAGACCCATTCACGGCTGTAAATGCTTGGGTGAGAACTACTATGATTCAACCGCTTCATTCTAGGTAGGTGTATTGCCAATCCTGTCTTTCGCATGCCTTTTGATCATTGTTGACCTCACTAAGGATCCTTTGGTATGTGGCTTAATGTTTGTATGGATAGTCGACAGCTTTCAACGAAGGCCTTGGTCCTATTCCCATCCATGGTGATGACAAGGTTTTGTCCAAGTTTGAAAAGGCTAAAAGGGTAGAGCCTTTAGCAGTGAACATGGAGGAAGCTCTAGCGAACCTTGAAGTTCACCAAAGAATTATGGATAGCGAAATAGGTGAGCCTCCGCTTTCTAATCGCATACTTAGTTTTGTTGACTCTATCACTGATTGAAGTGGTCTTGTATCCTTCACAGTTGAGTCGGGTGAAGAAGGCTAAAGTCAATAAGGCTCCACCACAAAAGCCTTCTACTATAAGTCACATAGACTTGTTCTTTATCTTCTACAATTGAGACTTTGTATCTTAAAAAAATGTTGAAACATGCTTGTTAAGTTTCCTTTACTTCGCTGTAGGGTAAGAGGGGTGTGAAGGTTTCATATGGTACCCCTAAAATGGCAAAGAAGCTCGAGATAGCCGGGACTCAGCTGAAAGCGATGATATTGAAGGTACGAATTCTTGTACTTTCACAAAAGCTGAAAAACACTCTGACAATCATTGAGGTTAAATTGTTGACTTGACTGACTTTCTTTTGTATACAACTGTGTCTCATCAGCGAATTACCTCCTTTCAGAGCTGATGACTTCGAATTAATCAAGGGAGGATTTATACTAAAGAAGAGTGCCAATATTGCCATTGCTGAGAAAGGTACTTAAAACAATCCAGTGGAATAGCTTGCATTTTGGTGCATTGCTTGGTTGAATGCAAAATCCTTTGTTGATCAATTGCACCTTTATCTACTTCACCAAGTGTCAAAAAGGGCAAGGTCAAGGCTGTGGTTGGTGCTAGTGAAGAAAAGGGGAAAGTTGTCATTGAAGAAATCAGCTTTGACTCCAGTGATAGCAGCAACGATAAATTGAGTGACAAGGACGTCTCGTTTGAGAGTACGAATGGTTCTAAATAGAGGAGCGAAGATGTGGGTTTTCAAAGTAGCATAGACATGAATAGGGTTGCCCTCAAAATTCAAGTCAAATGTAAATAATGGTGCGAAAAAGTCCATTTCCAGTAAAAGCAAGGTGAATGCTGACAAGCCATCCATGAGCTCAATGAAAAAGGTTGCCAGCCTTAACGAGGTAGAGCATAATGATGAGCCATCTTCAGCTCCAACTAAGTCAGGTAAGGATGATGACTTTATTGTGAGGCTACTCAAGAATCTGGAAGAGATGAATGAGGATTGAGATGTGTCATTAGGTCAATTCGGCTTAGCGCCCATAGGTGGCTCACAACCAGTGGGCAAGTTTGTAGTACTTGCAATGTTGGAAGCATGGGCGCACCATCTATTAGACATTTTTCAAAATCTGACAACATGTAGCAAAGCCAAGAAAGTGGTGGTTGAAGACACCTTCTTGATTCTTTGTGTGGCCATGTGGCATATGGAGGTAATCCTTTTTGCTGAAATGAATAGGGACTTTTTCTATTTGTGTAAAAATGCCATTGACGATGCCAAGAGCATAAACTTCAAGGTCGATGTCACCTGCACACATTTGTCAAATCTAGTAAAGGCATACCTTGGGAAAATAAAGTTTGGCATGGCTAGAGGCAACACAGTTGGAAATTTAGATGATCAAATCAAGGAGCAAGTGTAACACATTGCAGAGATGGAAAAGTCCTTGGCCAAGA
>BPVZ01000034.1:2001611-2023260 GCA_020521535.1 Rubroshorea leprosula
CACACAACGATAGTGCAAAGCAAAAGGAATATAAACAGGCTACTAAATAATGTGTTGAATACAATAAGAGAGTGTTATTTGCACTTTACACATAATGGGAAACATAGGTAAGGTTAATCCTCTTGACTGGAACAAATTATAATGCTGAAGGTAAAATTACAAAATGGAAAGTGCTTACTTTTCTAGTAGCGATGTTGGTGAAGCTTAGCAATGATATGGCTTGAGCCACTTTGTGTTTATAGGGTATGGTAATGGTTCTCCTTCATGAGTTTTGAGGCAGTAATATACACTATCATGTGCTTCTGCAATGATGAAGGGACCATCCTAGTTTATAGCAAACTTAGAAGTGCCAACGATGTTCCTCCTCACATGGTCAAAAGTTTTGAGAACCATCTGTCCAACCATGAAAATTTTGGCTTTGACTGCACAGTTATAGGAATTTGTCATCTTGGCTAGATATTTTTGAGCTTTTTCTTATGCTATCCAATGAACTACTTTGACAAACTCCAAGTCTTCAACTCGCTTCTAGTCACAAATATCAACATTACTATCTAGTTCTGATGTAGCCAAGATGCGTGTAGTTGGCACTAGGACTTCGTCAGAAAGGACAACACCACAGCCATAAACTAGAAAATAAGGTGAAGAACCTATGGTAGTCTTGGATGACATCTGATGAGCCCAAAGAGTATCTTGCAAATGAATGCTCCATCCCCCTTCGTATTCATGGACCATTTTGCTTAAAATCCTTAACAAACTTTTATTGGTCATCTTCGCTTAGCCATTACCTTGGGGATAGTAAAGAGTGGATTTTCAATGCTTGATCTTATAGGTGTCCAAAAATCTTTGCACATACTGATTAAAAAGGGAGTCCCATTGTCACTTAAAATTTTGTAAGGTATTTTGAAGTGGCAAATAATATGCTCCCTGATGAAGTTTGATACTGCTGGACCTGTAGCCTTGCGAAGAGAGATGGCTTCCACCCATTTAGTAAAATATTTAGTGGTCGTCGATATCTAGATGTAACCCTCGGATGGGGGATGAATAAGACCAATAAGATCCAAGCCCAAGGTATGGAAAGGCTAAGGACTTTTTCTTATCTTGCAACAAATTGGGATGAGAATGAATAATGCTAGCATGAACCTGGCAAGTGTGACATCGTCGAACATAGTCTATGGCATCCTACCTCATATTTGGTCAGTAATAACTATGAGCTAGGAGTTGGTCATATAGCTTTCTTTGCCCTTGATGCTCGCCACATTCTCCTACATGTATTTCAACCATGACCTTTTGAGATTCCATCAATGGTAGACAGCGAAGCGGTTTGCTTGTGAAGCTACTGCAAAACAAAACTCTGCCATATATGAAAAACTTCGAAAAAGATCTTAAGTTGTGTGCATCTTTCAAGGATTCTTGTAATATTCCCTCAACGAAATATTCCATGTAAGGATGGTACCAATCTTGAACGTAGTTAGCAGCAAAGTATACTTTGCTTAAATAATAAGTTTGCTGATAGGACACACATTGCTGTTGCAATTCAGCAGCTTGCTGTGCCCTGTCTAGCCAACAATACCCTGCTCGTTAGACTCGATGGTATAGGCTCACACGGTTGTCTTGATTACATGTATGTTCATGAATTCCCCTAAGCTTGTGAAATGCCTCTTTATCTTTGATGCATTTAGCCAAAATACCACCAAGGAGGTGATAATGTAGCTCATGAGAGATAATAGCATAGCTGGGTAGATCTTTCAAAGGCACATCTAGTTTTTGCTCCAACAGAGCCTTATAAATATTATATCGCCAGTCTACATGGTCAGGCAGCTCTAGTAGAGTAGATTTACAATTATGATAAATGGGTTACTCCTTTCGAAAGATCTGAATGTTGAAGGGATTCTCAATCATAGGCACCCTTGAGGTAATTGTGGCTAAGGCATTGGCCAGTCGATTCTCCATCCATGGCACCTGCTCATATCTTAGGCTAGCGAAGGACCATTCCAACTTTTGGCTGAGAGAGCAATATGGCACAAGGTGTTTTTCTCGAACAACAAAAGTGTCTTGAACCTAGCCAAGAATCAAACATGAATCACCAATAATTTTTAAGTGTTGTACATCGGCTTCTTTAGCTATGACAAGGCCAGTAAGGTAGGCTTTGTACTTAGCCATGTTGTTCATGCATTGAAAATCAAGCTTGAATGAAAATGCTATATCATGGCCCTTGTCATCTCTGAGGACGTCACCAGCCTTAGCCCCTTCACCACGAAAGAACCATCAAAGTATAATATCCATTCTTCTTCAATTTCTTGCATAGAGGCAAATTCACCACCCGGGACTTTGTCAGAAATAAGATGTTAGACATCGTTAGAAAACTCAGACAACAAGTTTACAACAGCCTGTCCCTTGATGGCAGTAGGATTAATGCATGTAATATCATATTGGAACAATTAAAGAAGCCAATTAGTAAGATGACCAATAAGCATGGGTCAAGTCAAAAGGTACCAAATGGGCTAAGACTTACTATAGTTGCACTTTATGAGCCAAGAAGTAATGTTAAAGATGTTGAGATACATAAATTAAAGCAAGATAAATTTTCTCAACAAGAGCATACCTTGATTCAACACCTTTGAGGTTTCGACTGACATAATAAACCGGTTGTTCCTTGCCCTCTTCATCATCTTACGCAAATAGAGCACCCACAACTTTGCCATAAGTGGATAGATAAACTTTAAGTGGCCTGCCTTAGATAGGAACTAATATGGTTGGCAATTTGAGCACAAGATCTTGAAGATGCAGAAAGACACATTGCTACTCCTTTGTCCATATGAAGGCAGCCCTTTTTTTCAGTAAAGGGCTAAATGCAGACAGATATCTGCCAACGAATGGATGAATCTACGTATGTATGAAACTTTGCCAATAAAGCTTCACAACTGTCTAAGATTCTTAGATGGCTGCATGGCTCGGATAGCTTTAGACTTAACTAGATCCATACTGATGCCATGTTTGTTCACAAGAAAACCTAGAAACTTTCTAGTGGAGATGCCAAATGCACGCTTTGCTAGGTTTATTTTTAGTTTGTATAAACGACATCTATTTAAGACTTTACTCAACACATCAAAGTGGCCCAGCCTTGTTTTAGACTTTACCACAATGTCATCAATATAAACTTCAACGTAAATGTGGAGGAAATTATGAAAATAGCCACCATGACCCTTTGATAACTAGTCCCAACATTTTTTAGTCTGAAAGGCATAACAACATAATACAAATTACCGACAAGAGTGCAAAAAGTAGTCTTCCTTGCATTGTTAGGACACATACTCGGTTATCTTGCTGCTGCCATTCATAAGAGAGTACATTTCACAAGCAACGGTGTTATCCATCCGCACATCCATGTTTGGAATAGAGAATTCATCCTTCGGACATGCCTTGTTAAGGTCAAGTCAACAAGCATTTTATTTGCCCATTTTTCTTTCAAATTGGCATAATATTTGCTAGCCAAGTGGGCTTTTTAGTCGGTTTGATGAATCCTACAACCAAGAGCTTCTCAATTTCTTCTTTAATTTTGAGGGTGACTTCTGGATAGAAGGCATGATTTGGCTGCACAACCAACTTTACTTTGGGATCAACATTTAGAGAATGTGCCACCAAGGCTAGACCATGCCCCGACATCTCATCATAGTTCCACGCAAAGGCATCCTTGTGTTACCGAAGCAAATCGATCATTTTTGCTCTCTCCTCAACAGAAAGAGCAGTGCTAATATGTACATGTCTAGGGTTTGCTAGATCATCCCCAAGATCAGCAGCTTCAGAAGACTCTAGAGAAGTAAGTGTTGATTGAGCCTCATGGAGGGTTGGTAACTTGGCTAGCGTTATTAAATGATTAGCTTCACTAGAAAACTCTAGATGTTCAGTGAATATTTTATTTCCAGCCTCAAGAGTATGGCATTCTACTTCGTTGAAAAAAAATCGCTCATCAGTCAAAGGGTCTTTCTTTAAGGCAAAGAACAAATGATTAAAAGGCATGGTTAGACTACTAACGATGAGGCCAACCCACACGTGGCCAAGAGGCCTCGTGCACCTTCATAAAGTATATTTGATCCTCCCATCAGGGAAGATAGTTTGAGTGCATTTTGGGTGCGCTTGGATAGACTTTCTTGCCTCCTTCTTCTACCTTTTGTACTCAAGGACGATTCTCAAATCAAGATTAGGATTATCCTTGATGTTGTTCCATGTTGGCAAAGTAGTGCCGCTCGAATGAGATACCGTCACTTTGCCAAAAGGAGCGAACTCGTCATAAAAAGTGATTTCAACGAAGTGAGTTTTAGTCTGATCAAATGGTAATGGGTTGGTAAAGACACAAAGAACCTTTCCATTTAGACGGCCCTTGACACATTGATGATAAGTGGAAGGAATAATTTTGTGTCGATGCAACCAGGGCCATCCCAGCAATATATGATAAGAAACTTCCGCATCAATAACATAAAATGTAGTTTGGGATTGGATCAGACCAACCTTTAATCCAAGCTGAATGTATCCATGGGCATGTTCACTATTGTTGCCAAAGCCAACAGTGCTAAGTGTAGACCTAACGATCCTTCGCTAAGGAATTCCTACAACAATGATGGTGCTCAACAATGTTAGGTTGAGAAAGTATCCAGTATCAATGAGCACTCGTTTGAACACCAACAGAGTTGATCTGAGTAGGTAAATAAAAAGGCTATTTGTTGTCCAAATATGGTGCCTCCTATCTTCATTGGTGAATGTGATGGCATTGGAGGACTCAAGATAAGCAAGGCTAGTGTGTGCTTCAACATTGAGGCATTCTTCCCCAATCTCATTAGTGATGGGGAGGATAGCCTTTGTGGCTTTTTGTCATGTTTCAATAGTAAATCCAAGTGGATCGAATAACACCTTGAACTTTGGAGTTCGTTGGAGTGCACAGACAAAAAGATTAGGTGCATCATCGAGAAACTCAACTATCGATGCACTTATTCCAATGTTCTCCACATGAGTAAGAATGTTAACAGCATTTTGATTATAACGAGGAAGGGGATCTTCGTCCACTCTTTACCTTCTATTTGGGACCTCCAATAACCCTTCCATGGCCCGATGATGATGAATCCTCAAAGAAAAGCAATCCATGGTGGAGTGATGGACAAAGTAGTGGTAACGATAGTACTTGGGATTGCACTTATCATCATCGCTAGGCTCGCGAAGCAATTGAGGTAATGTGATGGCACCATCAGTAATCCATTGATCTAAGAGCACATCAAGCTTTTCAATACTGAAAGGAATAGGTGGTGGCGATGTTGTGTCACGGTCTCTTTTCTTCTAACCTTGTCCTTGGCCACAAACATAGACAACTAGGGTATGAGCTGTAGTTTTCTTCTCCTTTGGTTCACTGTTGACTTCCCAATAGAGACGGCTTTGAGCGAAATAGTTGTTCTCCTAGCAACATCAAGCAATCTTGCAAATTGATTGGTCCCAATATTTTCAAGGACAACACGATATTCTAGGAACATATTGTTGATGCAGATCTCCACTAGGAAAGATTTAGCATGGACACCGTAGTAGTCAAGTGCCAAATCTCTAAACCTCTTTACATAGACCATTAAATCCTCATCGGTGTGTTGGCGAGTATTGTGGAGATTAAGGATGGTGATGCACTCGTCGCTTTAAAAATATTTTTAGCAAAACTGTTCACAATCTCACCCTAAGAACAGACATAGGCTGAAAGCAAAGTAGTGTACCTTGTATAAGCTCTATCGAAAAGGGATTTGGAAAACTCACGTAAGCACAAGTCTTTATCACCAATGTGAGCCCCATGGCATCAAGGAACTTACTGACGTGTTCTATAGTGTTGCCTTTTCTCACATCATATTGCAGGAAGCTACGTTAGGTGGAGCCCCGTCAGTACCAACGATAACAATCATTAGTGGGATTGAGTTACCCAGTGGTGATGTAAAGCCCCCATTACTATTGGTTGCCCTAGTCTTAATCTCCTATGGTTGCTGTAGTTGAGACGTTCCAACCATGTTGGCTGGTTGATCTTAACCCTGCTCGATGTGTTGAGTTTGCAAACTGGTGAGAAGCTGAGTGGTCCTTAGTTGATCCTTGTGCAAGACCCAAATACTTGGACCAAAGACGCAAGGCTGGGGTTAAAGATTCCTTGCAAGAAATATTGAAAACATCTGTCGATGGACATGGCTGCTGAACTTCCCGTCCATCATCTTGGCCAGGCTCGTAGTTTCCATTAGTGATGTGAGACGCTCGTGACAAGCGTGGCCAAAAACCTTTATTGGAGGTGAATAGTTGAGAAGGAATGTCAAAGATATTATACCGCTGAAAAAGAGCAAAATGAAACGAAGCTCTAAACGACCTCCCTAGTGGAGTCACCATTTTTTGTTGAGGGTGTGCTGATGATATAGGATGATGAGTTGGCAATGGCGATGATGTGGAGGTTGATTATGAAGACACCTGAAAAAATGAGGAGGGTCTTTTTGGCAACATCCGTTTCACATGTGAGAGGCTACATGCCACGGGTTGTTTTAATTTGCCCAATGGTGTCAATTAGTAGTGGATTCTCAAACCAAGTTTGAAAGTACGAATTTTCTAGTCAAACCGTAGAGAAGAGAAAGAGTTAAGCAAGGGTAATGGAATTCCATAAACCGAGAGTGATTACATAACTATAAAAAGTAGACAATGAACGGATACATTATGGTGGGAGCATTAAAGATACAAAATATTTGAAGTTCCAAGATTACAACTTGAGAAGCACATTTATGTGTATAAAATCATGACATAATAATAATGTAGTAAATGTGCCCTCTATGGTCTCTAGTAAATACCCTCACTTTATATCGGACAGCCTTCATGATGGAAATATAGGATACAACAATCCCTCCTTTAAAGCTTTCTCAAGAGCTAAACTTGAAAGTAGTGATGGGAAAAGGAGAGATGATCACTTGGGAGGCTTGCAAGCAGGTGACTTGATCTCGTTCCCGATGCTAACCATTTAACTTGATCTTCTGATGCTTAAGAAAAATGGTTGAGAAATTGAAATTGCACCATATTGTCTTCTAGCCATGTTGTTCCACAAATCTTGGAATTATCTTGTAGAATTGGGAATGTAGAATATATGAAGGTGAGTGATAGTTTCTTGGTTGATGGGTGTGTGTGGTGAAAGATTGGAGGTGAAAAAGCTATTGCTTGGAAAATGGAAGTCTAAACATGAGAAGGAAAACTAGGGTCGTGAAGAATCTAATATGTTCTTCTTCTTAAAAAAAGTAATATATATATATATGTGCAATGGTATTTTTGTAATTTCTGGGTTGATGGGTCAAAGCTGCTCAGTAGCCTAATGGGTAGAGTTAGGTGAGTTGTCAAGCTTTGAGTAGCTTTAGGCACTGCTAACAACTTTCTAGCAATGATATTATGAATTACCTAGTGGTTCAAGCGAAGTTTAGCTAGTTCTAGCAAAGAACTGGAAATTACCTATTTTTGGTAATTCCTCTAGCTATACGAAATCCCAATTTTAGGCAAGTACTTGAGTGTAACTAGTAAAATAACATCTGCACAAGATTTTGGTAGATTCCCTAAGGTCTGTGTAGGATTTTTTGAGGATTCTCCAAGTAGAAGGTAACCTTTTCAGCAGTTCCCAATACAACGTAGCTTGTGTAGCCACCTTTGCATTGAATATGGCTGTAGGTTGCTAATGGAGACTAAAATAGCATCTTTGGTTAATCTCTCATGGGATTTCAAGCTCTAGGTTAGCATCAAAAGGTAATGTTTTGGGAATCATGTTCACTTTTACATCTTCACCACCCAGCTCTTTTTGGCAAAGTCGAGCAACATCACCAACACCGAGGTGGCGATGTCTTCACCAACACCAAGGTGGTGATGTCTTCACCAACACCAAGGTGGTGATGTCTTCACCATCACTAGCATCATCTTCACCATCACTAGCATCATCTTCATTTTCTTCTTTTTGTTTGTTAACTTTGAATGCAGCATTCTTCTTTTTCTCAACCACCTCAACTTCAACATCATTTTGAGTATCAATCTCATATGTCATCAAAGATCCAATAAGCTCATCAAGCTTGAGAGTGTTAATATTTTTGGCCTCTTCAATTGCTATCTTCTTAGCTTCGCAACTCTTAGGCAAGCTTTTAAAGATCTTCCTCACCGATTCTTTAGTAGGATATACCTTTCCAAGAGCTTTGAGATTCGTGACTATATTATTAAATCTTATGTACATATCTTAAATACTCTCTTCTGGCTTCATCTTAAAAAGCTCATACATGTGAATGAGTCTATTGATTTTTTACTTCACTTGATTTGTCCCTTCATGTGTTGTATCCAACATGTCCCAATCTCCTTAGTTGTATCACACCCAAATGTTCTTTTAAATTTCGTTGGATTGACAACAGATTGAAGCATATTGCTTGCTTTGTTGTTGATCTTAGTCCTGTCCAAGTTTTCATCATTCCATTCAATTTCTTCCTTTGGCACTTCAATTTCTCCAACAACTTTCATTGGCATATATGGACCATTCATAGTCACAAGCCATGCCTTAGGTTCATTAGCAAACATGAAGACCTTCATCCCATTTTTCCAATAATTATAGTTAGAACCACCATAGAAAGGAGGCTTGGTAGTAGAAACCCCTTCAGGTGGTGTAGTAGCTTGAAATTGAGCCATCCCTGATAAACTCCTAGGTGGTTAAATCTTCAAATTGGAGCCTTAGCTCTAATACCAATTGTTGGCTAAATGCACTCAAAGAGGGGGGTGAATTGCAATTTCAAAATTTTCTTCCTCTTTGTAACCACAAAGCAAAAACCAAAGAGAGTAAAGAAGAGAAGCTTGCATAAAGATTTTATAAAAGTTTGGTCCAACAACTTGGAGTCTAGTTCTCTACCTTGGTTTCACTCACCAAGGATTTCCTTCACTTTTTTCACTAACAAGATCAAGGGTGGCTTAAAAGAGCCATTTAATCCTTTTACAGTAAGAAGGGTTTTCTCACAAACCTCACCCTTTTACAAGACAAACCCAATAATCCACACTACAAATCACTCTTGAGGGAATAATCACACCCCCAAGATAACTCTCAAAGAAAATAAGTAGAGGATTACAAGTAACGTTAAATGTCAATTTTGGTCCCTCAACTCAAGATTTTGCACAATTTTTATCCCTCAACTTTTTTTTGCACTTTTTTAGTCCCTTAACTATGAAACATGCACTTTTTAGTCATTCCATCGATTAATCCGTTAAGTCTATCTAAATCTGCACATTTTTAGTTCCTCAACTCTAACTTCTAATATATGCACATTTTTCATCCTTCAACTTCAAAATTAGATAGATTTAATGGATTAACTAACAGAAGACTATAAAAATGCATTTTTCATAGTTAAGGAATCAAAATAATGAAAAAAGAGAGGTTGAGGAATGAAAATTGTGCAAAACCTTAAAGTTGAGGGACCAAAATTAGCATTTAACCTACAAGTAAAGATCACTCATTGATCAAAATCTCAAGTTAAAGCACAAGGATCACAAATTGGTAAATGAGTAATATACAATGAAAAATATCTAAAACTTGTTTCAAGACTTCTACCAATCATATTTATACCAATTTCAACATTTTGGTTCCTTTACAGTGTAGTCCAAGTTCATTCACTCTTGCCAGCTTTCAGGTCATAAACTATACACTTAGATAAACAAATTAGTAATTCAAGTGTGTTTTGTAATCATCAAAATCATAGGCACAAACAAAAATACATTGTAGAATAATAGTATCCACAGTAGATGTCCTCTACTATCCTTAACAAATACTCTCACTCTAAAATGAGCAACTCTCATGTTGTGGTTAAAAAACACAATAATCTTCTTCAAATTTCCATAAAACAAAGAGGGATAAACTTGAAAGTAGTGATGGGAGAAGGAAAGATGATTGTTGTGGGGGCTTTTGAATGGAGAACTTAATCCCATGTCTTGATGTCAACTTTGCTAGTTGATCTTTTTATTCTCAAGAAAGACAACCTAGAATCTTAAATTGTAGCATGAAGTCCACCAACCATGATGTGCTGCAAGTCTGGAGTGTATATTGTATAGTTGGAAATGTAGAAAATATGAGGAAACTGGAGATTTCTAGGGAATTTTGTATGTATATCAAGAGGTTGAAGATGAAGTTCTCTTAAGAGCGAAAATTATGGGTCTAGTGCATGGAATGGGTTTTTTTTTTTTTTTTTGAAAATCTAAGAAAGGCTTATTGAAAATGAAGGAAAAAAATCCAAATATATATATGCAGTGTCATTTTTGTAATTTGAGTTGGTGGGACAAAGTAACCCAACAATTTAATGGGTAGATTCGGGTTGTGTGAGAATAGGTGTCAAGTTTTGGGTGGATCTGAGCACTGCTGATAGCTTTAAAGTGTAATAATGGATTATCCAATGTATTCAACAAGGATTGCTAGTTTGTTGGGGACTTTTCACCCTTGGTAACCCTTTATCCATGCAAAATACCACATATGTTGTGCAATTGAGTACTGCCGACAAAACCATCTTTGTCCAAGATTTTGATGACTTTCCTAAGCAAAATATAACTAGTTTCTCATGCAATGAAAATTGTGCAACCATCTATGCATTAAACATAACTGCAGACTGGTGATGGAGACTCAAATGGCATCACTGATTGATTTTTATTGGGATTCCAAGCTTTCTAGTTAGCATCAAATAGTGTAGTTTTGGGATCAAGTTTTGCCTCCACATGTTTGCCGCCTAGCCCTTCCTAACGAAGGCAAGCAACATCGCCAGTTCTAAGCTTGGTTGGCACGAATACCTTACTTCACTAGATAGGCATTGTTCATCCATCCATGCTTGGAAAGCCACTGTTTTCATAGCTTATCCAAAATAATCTCCATAAGCTTAGATTCATGGGTTTATGTTCATCTACATCAAAGAGGAAAATATGAATGAGTATTTGTTCAAATGTATAAGTGAAAAATATATAAATATGAGCAGTAAAGAAGAACACTCCCTTGTGTATTGAAGGGGATGAAGAAAATAATCATTGTTGCACCTTTTTATCCACTGGTCAAAGTAAGCGTCTATATAATATAGCTGTATAAGTCTAGTGATGCACCAAGATAAGGGATGAATGATATAAATGTGTGTTGTAGTATCGTTTTATTAGGTCAAGTGTCGTTGGTCAACAATGTCTACCAACACATAAAAATATAAAAAAAAATATGTTGTAGATTGGGATTATCGACTACCAATAATTTTGTCCCTTTGTATAGAAAGAATAATGATGTGCATGATTGTCGACTATGTTAAACATCTCAAGGTCAGCTAAGAATAGCTTTCTTATAGCTAGAAGGACAATAGTGACTAGCTTTGCCCATGGCTAAAGCGTGAATTATGGAATTGAAGAGCATTCCCAACAATTTGCCAAGCCATAAAAGGGATAAATCTCATCAATTCTAGACTCCAGTATAGTGATGAAAATATGATAAAAATGGGTGAAGTGTTGTCCATGGAAGGGGGATTACCAACCACATTCATGGCCTTCGATACAAACAAGGTGTGATACCATGATAAAATGATGGCCCTTCTTGCCGTACCCACACCATCAAAAGGTGGTCCTGATTGTTTTTGCCTGCTGGGTACTGCACCACCATGCATAAGTGACCACTAAGGAGCCGCCGACCACACCTTGATGGATCTTTATCGCTAGAGGGTAGCCATTCCAACCAATCACAAGGTTGTAACTATTACTAGCCTCACACTAATTGTCATAACCCAATTTTGGGGCTAAATGATAAAAGTAAAAGCTCACGGACCATTTTTTGCAAAAAGTGTGAAGCTTGAAGGGTTGAGAGGAGAAACTAGCAAAACGACGTCGTTTTGCTTGTAAGTTGAAATAAAGGTTGAAAACCCTAGCCACCCAAACCCATTTCTTTCTTTGCTCCGTCGCCAGCCCCTCTCAAAACAGAAAAATCAATAAAAATTTTCTTGACTTATCCCTAAATCTACTCAAGTTTTGAAGAAATTTATGGAGATTGAAAGTCATCAACAAGAGGCGCAAAAAAAGAGTTCGAAATTGATTCAAAGAAGGGAGTTCTAAGCATAGAAGGTATGAATCTAGACTAGAAAAGAGGTAGATGTGGGAAAACTAAGAAATCCCATTCCAAATAGGATTGAGTTGTTATCTTAGGGATTGAGATTTGAGTATTAAAGCACATTAGGATTGGGTTTTCCTTTTGTCTATAAAAAGGGGGGCCTTCGGCTTCTAAGAGAGGAGGAAATTGGAGGACGAGAGATTTGGGAGTTGAGAGAGAAAGGGGAAACACAAAAACTTGTATTTGGACTTCAAGAGGATAAAGTCTTGATTTTTCCTCTTCTTCAGGTGTGCATTGTTCATAATTTTTTTTTCTCTTTCTACATTTTCTTTTGTTCATATTTTGTTCTTTCTTCCTCTCTTTTGCAAATTGCTTGATTGCCCTTTTTATTGTTTCTTTCTTGGTTTATCTGCAATTGATCTTGAACCTTGCCGCAAACATGACTTCACTTGTTTTTCCCCATTAATTTGTTTTCTTGCGATCCAAAATAATTATTTGCAGATTGTTTTGAGTTTGTTTTATGCATGAAGTTTAGGGTCTGTTGTTACTTAGCTAAAGGGTTGCATTAGATAAAAAAAAAAAAAAAAAACCATCTTAGGGAGTATGAAGTAGTTTAAGTGCATAAAAAAAAAGTAAAAAAAATAGACATGAAGAAAAAAAGGTGAAAAGCAAATACGAACACAAAAAAAAAAAGGAAAACTGGAACAAAAAAAAAGTCCAAAAAAAAAAGGGAAACCGAAACAAAAAAATGATGACAATTTTTTTTGTTTTAAGTGATTTTTTTTTGTTTATTATTATTATTATTATTATTATTATTATTATTATTATTTTGGTAATTAAAGTATATGGTAACCATATTATATGGAAGTTGTGGGGTGCCTAACACCTTCCCCACGCTTAACTGACCCTCCGAGCCTAGTTAATTTCTACGTAGACCTTGGTGATCTATCCCACCTCATTTGGATAGATGGTGACTCCATCCATTTTGGCATGTCCACACTAATTGTACCATGTTGCATTGACTCTTTGTCCATTTTTGAGAGCTAGTAAAACAAAATATGTAGAGATTCAACCCTTTATCCGTTTCTAGAAGTTGGTGTAATGAAAATGTGTAAAAATATGTAGCCTTTTGCCCATTTTCAAAGGCTAAGTAAAATAGCAAGTTTGTCCCTTTGTCCATCATTGAGAGCTGTATAGATGTGGTAGAATTAGTTTGTTATCCATTGATGGGAGCCATGTATATATGGGAAAATAGGCTCTTTATCCATTGTTAAGAGCCAATTGAAGCAACAAACATTACAATAGAGATCATAACTATCAAAAGATGTCCAACCATGTCGTGTAGATAAATGTAGCCATGTTTGGCCATGTATATGATAATGGTATTAAAGTAGATCATGTTTGCAATATTTCCAACGAAGTAGGTGAACGTCGTTTTTGGCAACGTTGACTTTATTGTGACCATCAATAGAAAATGAAATACAACATGTTTAATGTGGAAATAGATCATTTGGGTCCTTGCTAGTCACAAATCTAAAGTTGGTTTTGTTGACATAGTATTGCACATGTTGTAAATTCCGAAGCAATACAAATTCATCCTTAAACAAAGCTTTACCTTTAAGATGTAATATGTGCTTCTCTTTTTGTTTATGCTTGAAACCCGAACATTGTCTGTGCATTTTGTGAGTTATGATGTTCTACAACAAACACTTCACATGGCAATTGGTGAAGTATCAATCTCTTTATGGGACTTCTGCTTGAATATTAGGCTTCCTATAACTAGGACCTTTTATGATAAGGTTGTTCCTAGTGCTACTACCAGAGTTGGGGCATCTTTATGCCATAATCTTAGTGAATGGTGTTGACCCTTCTCCTTTGAATGATTGTATTAAGAAATATTTGTCAAATTCTTCATAGTACTTAGAAGTGTAGATTGCCTATTCTAGTCAATTATGATTGAAGGTTCATGCCCAAATTTTGGCTAAGAAGACATTTTGCCTTGATAATGTTAGGTCCCTAGAGAATAGAGCCATAAATGTGTCAGAAGCATCTTGCTGAATTGAAGTGTATAAAGGATAGAAATATTCAACTACAACAAGGGAGGCACAATTAGATGCACAGTTAATAGAGCTACATAAGACCATTATGTGGGTTGATATTAAGTATGCAAGTGATCACCAAGAAGTCCAACACATTACTAACAAAATTTCTATCATTAAGAGTTCACTTACATTGACTGCTTCTAATATGCAAACTTTGAAGACACTTGAAGAGTTACTTAGGAATGAGCTAAAAGATCTTAAGTATTTAGATTAGTCTAAGTAGGATGCCCCCTTTTCTTTTTCATGGACACTTCTATTTAAGAGAAGTAAAGAATTCCTTCATTTTCTAATTTTGTGCAAGTTGTATTTACTTGCTTTTTTCTTTCTCCCCCCTTTTTTTTCTGTGCAAATTGAGCTCATTTTATATTCTCAACTGAACTTGAAATTTAAATTCAAACTACCTACATACCCCTTAGTGGGATCAAGTCAAATGTAGTTCAATACATTAACTTTTTTTTTTTTTTTTTTGTGCCTTTCACAATTTATACTCATGTAGGCAAGGAGTATTACATTTTTTTTTTGTCATATGGTGTATTCTTTTACAACAAGGAGTATTATATATTTTTTCTTTTTTGGTCACATAGTTTATACTCTTGTGACAAGGAACATGACATTTTTACTTGCAAAATCATTTAGGCAAAAAAGTGTTTCAAGAACTTCCCATTAATTAGGCTGACTCTTAATCCATCTTTATCAATGGATCTTGTATACTTTATTGATGTAAACGTCTTGAACAACAAAAGGACCATCTCATTTTAATGTAAACTTATTTCCAATTTCAATTGTTAAAGTTGATCAGTCGGTGCACAGTAAGAATTGAATCCCCCAACTTAAAATAAACACAGTCACACCTTTTTTGTTATAAGCTTTGATAAGTTGAGCTTTACAGCACTCTAATTGTTGTTGAGCTTGTAGTCCCTTCTCATCTAAAGTTTCAAGTTGCTTTTCCATGCCCATCTTAGTATGCACAATTGTATGCTTTTTAACTTTAAGCAATTCTCCAATACTTTCCACCCAAGTCACATGGTGTTTCATGCATGAAGGCATGAAGCTGTGAATTTCTTTGTCATCTTTTAGCTTTATTAACAGAGGCACCTGAATGGTTAAACACTGATTGACGAGACTTAGATTCTTACTTACTTGCTTTGGCAGAGGTGCTCAAGCGATTAATACCAATTGTCAAGATGTAGCTTCTCACCTATTTGTTTTAGTGGAAGTGCCTAAGCCACTAAATACTCATAGCCAAGGCATAGATTCTTTGTCCTTGGATTCCTCACTCCTTAATTTCTATTGAGATATGTTAGGAGGTTTCTACATTTCTTTTAACTTAAATGTGCATCGAAGCATTACCTTTGAAGTTGATGCCATCTTCGATGAATTTAACCACATATATTTTCTTCAACTTCATTTATTTTGGTTGAGACCCTGCTTAACTTCACTTGTGATATTTTGGTTCAGCTTGCCTAATAGGGGTGGCTTTTCTTAGTTATACTTGGCCTTTGCCAACAAAACCCTTAAGGACAGTTTTTGTAAATTTCCCATTTGAATTTTGCTTCAATGTAATAGCTCCTTTTAAAAGCATCTTGAGAGGTACAAACTAGGTATGATTTGGCAAAGGGATTATAGTATTTGCCTTAATTACCTAAACATCTTCATTTCTATCTGATGGAAAGGTTTTACCCTTTTTCTTTTGGATTCTTAAGCAAGTCTAAATGGTGATTGACTTTCTTTCCTTATATATTTTGGTTTTGGAATGCACTTGAAACTTGCAGGCTAATTCAACTTAATGACCTCACTTCTTTTTTCAACATCCACCAACTTTAGACTTAGAACTTGTTTGTTATGAAGATCAACTTGCTTGCCCTTAACAAATTTTATTATTCCAATAAAGCAAATTTCTATTGGAAGGACTTGTACAATCTTTTTTGGCTCAATATAAAGTTTTGCATTAGCAAAGTGAGATTCTACTAATGTGAAAGGTTTGGAATTTGCCTTGACTTTCTTCACCCCATTCCTATGGTACTTGAAACATTGGTGCAAAGTTGATGGCACTATGCCATTGGCATGAATCCAAGGATGCCCTAGCAATAGTTGTATAAAGTCTTGCCATCAATGAGGTGGAATAACACACTTAATTTCAACTCATCAATTGTCAACTCTAAGCAGATCATTTTGATAACTTATTACCCATTTTGGTTAAAGCCTTGAATAATGAGCCGACCATTTTGTAGTGTTTCCATAAAGATGCCCAATTTCTTTATGACTATTTTTGGTAAGATATTGGTTGTAGACCCATTGTTTACCAAGATACGATTAACCCTTTGCTCTTCCATGTAATCAAACACAAAAAGAGGTTTTTTTGTGTGGCTTTAAGCCTAATTGTAAATCTTCATCAACTACACAACATGTGGTGCACTTAAAAGAGCCAACTTTAAATGTGTTGACCCCTTATTCTTTAATAGCATACTTTCTAAGCTCGTTAAGGGCTTGAACAAAAGCATCTTGCATCACCTTACCAAGTTTAGTTGCTTGTTGGATGCTCAGTGGAGATGAACTTTCAAAAGCCTCTATTAACTTTCCTTCAACATGGCCTTCCTTCGCTTAATGCATCTTAACGCTATTGGATTCACTATGGTCAGATCCTTTACCTTTTGAAGTAGCATGAATTAAAATAATTAACTCTTCACTAAGATATCCTTGTGGAAAGAAATCTCCTAAGTTGATTAGGGTATGGAAATTTGCCATGGCCTTTCCTTATGAGGCTTTGCAAAATGAATTTTTAATTTCATGCTTACCCTTTATTCCTTAGTTTGAATTGCCTTTTTCGTCTAAACAACACAAGTTTTACACTCACATTGCTTCCTTTATCTTTTATGAGTCACCAGTATCAACCTTTCAGCATTAACATCTTTTAGGGCACTTTCTTCACTAATGGTCTTGCTCACTTTTGGCAAGAGAGTTAATAGAAGATTAGATCAAATGATCCAAATTGCATGGTTCCTAGTGATTACTTTTGAAGTGAATTGTTGGTTGAAATATCTTCACCAATGGTAGCAGATGTTGTCTTACAATGATGACAAGGTGTGAGTTAGCATACTCCTTAGGGTTACGTTCAATCTTCCCTTCCTCAACGAGCCTTAAGATTAGATCTTTTAACATGAAACACTTTTCCATTGGATGACTGATAATGAGATGGTATTTGTAGTATTTTGGATCATTAGCACCTTATTTCTTCTAAATGCTTAAACTTAGGTAATTCAATCACTTTTTTTTTTCTAACATATTGCCTAACATTTTTGCTACATCAAAATTTGGGAATGGGTAAGTCTTGTTCTCCATTTCCTTCAAGCTCAAATAATGCTTTTAGTCTTTGAGAAATTTGACCCTTTATTATTCCAAGGTTTTCCAACTTTAACAGGCTTAGTGGAGGTAGCAAATAGAGCTTCCTTTACTAGTTTTGCAAAAGAACTCTTCACAGCCTTATCAAATGTTTTGACTTCCCTTTCTTTACCTTGATCGGGAATAGGTTAATTTTTCCCTACATGGTTGGCGAGGCTAATTTCCTTGTCATGGGTGCAAGTCATCTTTTCTTCAAAACTACAAGGCTAGATACCTTGTAGGATGTAAAAGAGCCCTTAATGCATACCTTAGATGCATATCTCTTCTATCAAAATTTCTGTTAGATGATCCTTATAATCAAGACTTAGCGTATACTAATGATTGATGTAGTCAACCATAAGCTCATCTTTCCATTGCTTGATGTTTGTTAGTTCCATTATACTCACCATTCTTCAAGTACTATAAAAACAATTCAAGAATTTGGGCTCTATTTGCCCCTAACTATCTATCAACTTGAGTTTCATATCAATGTACCACTTAAATGCATTCCCCACAAGCATACGCATAAATTGCTTGGTAAGGAGATCTCCTCTTGTTCTTGCATTGCTGCAAGTCTCAAAAAAATAAGCGTTGTGTTGCCATAGATTACCCTTATTGTTATACTTAAACTTAGGCAACTGATAACCTACAAGCATTGCCAAGTTGTTGATCCACTTGGTATATGTGGCTTGGAGTATTTTAGTAAAGACTTTGAAGGGGGGCCACCATACTAAGTTCAGATGACATCATTGACCATATCATATAGCTATTGCACTAATAATACACCAATAGGCACCACCATTGTATTTTGTGGTGTTGCGTGGGCAATAGTGATAACTTGGAACTATTCATTTTAAAAAACATCATAGGGACGTTGGAATTGATTGTTGCTTAACTCTTTCACATTCAAAGCTTCAAGCTTGCTTGTGTGATTGGCGATGAGCAGATCTTTGGCTTAAAGAGATTGAGTTAGTTTGAGTTAGTTTGTTGATAGCTTGAGCCAACTAGCAATCCTTTCCTTAACAATCTCAGGTTGTGTCATGAACGCGGGCATGAAAATAGTCCTTGACAAGCTTGGTGAGTAAGATCCCTTTGGAGAATTTAGGGTGGATCTAGATTGAAAACCAGTGCTTAATTCAAAATTAGAGACTGCATGTGGAAAACCACTCTTATTCATGAAATCCTCAAGCACCGAAAGTAGTTGGTTAGCACGACTTACAACGACTTCCTTCTTTTCCATAATAGGTGTGTTGGATGTAATCGAATGAAAAGATGATGCACTAATAATCTTAGCCATGCTACAAGTGTTGTAACTCAAAAAGGTGTTACTATTGCTAGTGACAGTAATGCCCTTCTTGGTGGCCTTTGGATCATTAGTAACCAAAGCATTCTTTGCAGACATAGCATTTAGATTTGTGACCTTCTTTGTAAGAGAAAGGGAGAAGAGGTTGAGATGTCCTAGTGGGCATGCTAAAATTTTGTTGATAATAATTTTGTTCTTGAAAATTAGATAGACAAGAAAAATTGCAAAAAAAGAATATTTGTATTGATATAAGATTTATGAGTAGTACCTCCAAGTAAACACAGAATTTAAAGTAATCCTCTAATTCGGTCTCCTAATTGATGTAGATCTCGACGAGGGCTTTGCTTGATCTTGACAAGAGAAAAGTTTGGAAAGAACTTGAAGATTTGAATGCGTTCACAAGATTCGAGATGCAAAGTGCTTGTGCTTCTCTCTAGAGTTGTGTGTGTTCTAATTGATGTAGATCCTGACGAGGGCTTGAATGAAGCTTGATCTCAACAAGGGGAAAGTTTGAGAAGAATTAGAAGGTTTGAAGGCTTTCATGAGATTTGAAACACAATTGCAATAAAGTGCTTGTGTTTCTCTTCGAAATTAAGGGTTTTCTCTCTCTGGAATTGGGGTGCCTCTTTTTATGGTGAATACCTTTATTTATAGGCAAATGAAAGAGGCATTTTTAAAGGAATAATCTAACATCTTTTCATTAGGTCATACAATTCTGTTACTTGCTTGATTATATTTAATTTTAATAAAATATGTGTCATCATTTTATTTGACCATGCATGTGTCTTAATTTGATTTATTTTAATGAAACCTAATATTCTATAATTTTGCCACCATTCTTGATTTTGGATTTTGATTTGGTGTAAGTGATGATAGGCGAAGCTGGTCTAACTTTGGTTTATCACATGATCTGAAGATTGAATTTTTTTGTGTCTACAGATGGCACTAAGGAACATCATAGTTTAGCAACGGTGCTAGTGGCAGACGTCCGCTGGCTTCGCAAAGAGCTTATTTCCCTTTATCATCCAACACCCCCATGAAGGCAATATCACTATAGACTTTATTATTTTTAAATAAAAAACAAGTTTTTAATTATTTCGTTTAATTATTAAATTTTGTTTTTAGGTAAAATGTGAATTTTATTACCTATAACACCAAAATTCATATGCAAGGCAGCATTAGCCTTTTAGGCTGCTACCAAATCTAATTACAAAAAAAAAAAATCAGCAAGTCGAACTTCAAGAATTAGTCTCTTCCTCCTATACACAATATCTCTAAACCCCAATTTGAGGCAATATTCAGTGACACTGGAGAGGCTTTCACCTTAGCAAACCCCAATCTAATTATTAAATTATGTTTATTAACTTAATAAATTTTTTTATGATAAGTTAAAGTGAAAAATAAAAGTATAATAATTCTTTAATGTTATTAAAAAGAAAAAAATAAAAATTAAAACTAATTTGTTAAGTGGTAATTAAATATTGTGGTGAAAAATTAAAAATTTTAAATGGATAAATTTATCAATAAAATAAAAAAATTTCAATTTACTAGCAATTTAATATAAAAAGTTACCTTATGTAGATTTTCTAATTCACTAGTGGTTTGGATCCTAATCACTATTTGTTAGTTTCAAACTATTAAGTAAAATTTTTTTACAAATGCTTAATTTATAATAGTTTGAAAATAAATAAATTTACCAAATATATATCATTTAGTAATTTGGACAAAACCGTCAACTATTACCTCCAAACTATTATACCAAATGTGCCATAGTGTACTTGCGTTTCTACCTACTTAGTTTCTATTTAGTTGTACCCCAAAAAGCTAAGCATGACAATGTAGTTGTAGAGACCATATAAGGAAGCAACTAAAATTAACACCAGAACCAGGGGCCCGGTCTCGCCCGTGGGTCCGGTCTCGCCTGTGGGTCCTTTACTTTGGATGAATTTATATAGCTTTTCATCATCCTTGATGAACTTTTGAATAGGTATGATTGCAGGCAGATAAAAATCTTTTTTTTTTTAATAACCTGTGGAGGTTACATAGATGTTACATAAAAAAATTATATAAAAGTGTTGTCTTTGTAAGTGTGAAAATTGTACATGTGGATTTCAATATAAGGGTTGTATTTAATTTAAAATTAATTGGTAATAAATAAAGTAGTTTTTCTTATATTTTATCCATATATATTCTTTTTTTATTATTTATTCATTATGGGATTTTTTCATTTAACATGTCCCTTCACATGCAATATTAAATCATATCTCGTGATTTAATATGTCCCCTTACATATAGACTCGATATCAACTTCAAATTGGGTCATCTCGACAGGCTAACAATGGGTTTCTTAAGACAGAAATCTAAGCTCTAATACCATATGAAAATTATGCACGTAGGTTTCAACACAAAATATGCATTCAATATAAAACCAATTGATAACACTACTGCAGGAATGGGATTTCCAAACCGAAATATCGGTCCGGATATATAGGAAATCGGTCTGAATATATATATACGGACCGATATTTGTCGTTATAGTTGATCTGAAAAACCTGGTACGAATAAGTCTAATATACAGACCGACGTATAATCGGTTCGTATATATATACTATCCGGACAGAAATCGGTCCGAATATTTCAGTAAGAAATATAAATAATTATTGAGAAATTGAAATAAGCGGACAGAAATTGGTCCAAAAAAAATAATATAATAAAATAATAAAATATATACGAACCGACAACGGTCTGTAACTGTGG
>BPVZ01000034.1:2026202-2039128 GCA_020521535.1 Rubroshorea leprosula
TTATTATCAAGTAGGATTTGGAGTCCTTAATCAGCTCAGATTCTTCAAGATTCTTTTACCCAATTTTAGTTCAATTCCATTGGTTCACCGCCAGCTGTACCAGTTCCCAACTCCTAGTCTACTTCTGTCATCCTAATTCTATAAATGATCCTCAAGTGAAGGGGAACGATTACCATTAGTCAATTACCAACCAGCAGCAATGGAAAGGAGACTGCGAGAGGATCACGAGCGGGAAATTCGTCCTGTCGGCGCGGAAGCCGAAGGTGGTGGCGGCGGTGGTAGCCCCATTGACTCCAAAGTTGTGATGGAGGACGCTTTCAAGGACAAGCCGGTGCCGTCATGGCGGAGGCAGATAACGCTGCGGGCTGTAGTGACGAGCTTCATCTTAAGTCTCGTTTTCAACTTCATCGTCTGCAAACTCAACCTCACCACCGGTGTTATCCCATCTCTCAACGTCGCCGCTGGTTTGTTAGGGTTCGCCGTCCTTAAGTCGTGGACCGCGCTACTTAACAAGTTTGGACCATTGAAGCAGCCTTTTACGCGGCAGGAAAACACCATCATCCAGACTTGCGTCGTCGCTTCCTCCGGAATTGCCTTCAGCAGTACGTTAATTAATTTTTCAGTGTTCTTATTTAGATTTTAAATCCCTAATCTCAATCTAGAATTTAGATACTATGAATTTAATCCCACTAAATTTAAAATATGAATGAAGGTAGTATGATAATTGTGAGGAGTACATAGTCACTGTTTATATTTTCGTTTTAGGGTTTTCTATGCTTTTTCTTATTAACTGCTATAAAAAAAAATTAATCTGAATTGTATAATTGCCCAATTAAAATCATTATCTTTCTCGTTTTATTAGCGTTGAAAATGAAAATAAGTTTTTTCTTATAAAATTTAATGAATGTTTAACATGTACCACACGGGACAAATCCTTTCCTTAATTTTAACTGCAAAATAAATATTTTACCCGCTAAACGATTTATATTCACCAATTATTTAGGTGGAACGGCGAGTTATTTACTGGGGATGAGTCCAATCGTGGCGGGTCAATCAGAGGGTGGGAACACACCGGAGAATGTGAAGACACTAGCCATTAGGTGGATGATGGGATTTCTCTTCGTTGTGAGTTTTGTGGGATTGTTCTCCATTGTTCCTCTCAGAAAGGTAAGGAATGAATCTCAATATTTTTCAAATTAAAGAATATTATAATTACAAATTAACTTAGTTAATCTCCACTAATTTTAATTCTTTACCACTATCTATAAGGATAAGTCCGAGGTCCTTAACCTCGGACGTACTGTAACAATTCTTTTATAGCCGAAGTGAAGTTAAACCCAGTATTTCTGGTTAAACGGCTGCACGATAAATATAGTGGGCATATCCACACCTGATTTGTTACATAACTCCTCGGTCCCGAATTTGTAGCCGGTCCCAAATTTATCTCTTTAAGGGACACGTCACACTCCGATCATCCTGCTAAACAAGCCACGTGGATACCTCATGAAGGCTTATAAATACCCCCAGGGGCCACGTCAAAAAGGTAATTGAAACCATCCTAAAGCTCCTTTTTCATTAGTCCAGAGATAGACCCGATTATTGCTGACTTAAGCATCGGAGTGTCTACCCCGAGAACCCACCTCGGGACTTTGCAGGTTCATCTGAAGTGAAGACGCAGATTGAAGAAGGATCTCTGGTTTGGTGCAATTACATTTGGCGCCGTTTGTGGGAAACGAACTGAAAGCTTTCTTGTTACTCTTTCATCATGGTTAACACTCGATCAATCTGAGTTGGAAATCCATCTCTGCCTCTTGGACAAGGTTAACTCCCCAACAACCTCCCACCTCAGCCTCCACCTCAGATCCCAAATATGTTCCCTCTTGTTGATAATGCAGAAGGAGGAGATGAAAACCAACCTCATAACTCAACTCACAACTCAACTTCCACCGCCAACCAAGATGTAGTCATAGCTCAGCTTGCTGCCATGCAACAATAGTTTGGTGTCTTTTAATTAGTACTGGCTCAACTCTTAACTCAGAACAACCCTGGTGATCCCCTCATTAATTTACTCAACCCTGCTCCACAACCCCCAGCTCCACAATAAGACCCTCAACCAGTTTAGCATGCTCCTACTCTTAGTGAGTCTCAAGGCCAGTCTCACATAGCCCCAGCTCAACAACCCCTCCCTAATGATGTCACTCGACGTCTAGACAGCTTAGAAAAGCTAGTAGCTGAACAGCGAGATGCCCCACCTCCACACCATGTTGCTGACTCCATACCCCATCCTCTGAACACCAACATTACACTGGAACCCTACCCTGCTGGTTTTAAGATACCTCAACTTGAGACTTATGATGGGACGAAGAATCCCGATGATCACCTACATACTTTCTACTCTTACATGCAAGATCAGAACGCCTCTGACACATTGATGTGCAAAATCTTCCCCTCTACTCTCTGAGGTAATGCTTGAACATGGTATTACAGCCTACCTCTGAGGTCAATCAGCTCTTATATAGAAATGGCATCTACTTTTGCCACAAAGTTTTCCAGTAGAAGGTTGATCAAGAAAACTACTTCTGAACTGATGCAAGTTAAACAGAGGAACGGGGAATCTCTGAAGAATTATATGAGCAAAATCAGTGATGCGGTACTTGAGATTAGCTCCTTCGACCAAGCTGTGGGAATTACAACTGTGATCTCAGGTCTTAACCATGAGAGATTCAGAGATAGTCTGCTCAAGCATCCTGCCACCACTTTTAGCGAGATGAATGATAGATCACTAAAATTCATAACTGCTGAAGAATATGCCTTGTCGCAGAAGCCAGCCCCCTCTAAGAACCAAAACCCAGACCGGTGAGATGAGAATCAGAGCAAGAAATGAATGAGAACAGTACAGAACCGAGGTCTGATGTCGACCCCCACATCAAGATTTGGAAGGCCGAACTCAGCACCTCCACAACAGTCTGCAGGTAAACCTCTAATTACTTGGACTCCTTTTAATCTGCCAAGGTCACAGATTTTCATGCAGATTAAGAACAAGATGGACTTAAGGCATCCTGACCCAATGAGAACTGCTATTGCTAGCCGAAATCATACTAGATATTGTGATTTTCATCAAGATCACGGTCATACAACAGAGCAATGCAACAGCCTAAGGTCCGAACTGGAAAGTCTAGCCCAGAGGGGAATGTTGAATGAGTACCTCTAGAGAGCTGAACAATCAAGATTTGTCAGAGAACAGGGGCCACAACCCCAAGGAATCCGTAATCCACCAAACAGGCAAGGAGTAGGGCATCAACAAGCCCCACCTCCACTTCTGCCACTAGCCAGAATTATACACATGATTACAAGAGGGTTGGAAGTAGGAGGGTTGAGCTCCAAACAGAGAAACCTGTATGTCAGAGAGGTAAAGCATCAAAACCGAGCTCAGAAAAGGAAACTTGATGATGCTGACCGGAAAGATCAACCAATCACTTTTACACCTGCTGATTTTGAAGGGGTGGTAACACCTCACAATGACCCTTTGGTCACCTCAATAATGATCAACAACTGTCAAGTCCAACGTGTACTTGTTGACACCAGGAGCGCACCTGACATCATGTACTACCACTGCTTTGAGAGCCTAGGGCTCGACCCAACTCTACTACAACGTTATGATGGTCCTATATATGGTTTCAACAACCAACCAGTTCCAATTGAAGGGATCCTAACCATGAATGTTACATTTGCCAAAATATATATATATATATTTCTTTACCAGATTATGATCCTGAAGTACAAGTTAACACATCCTTCTGGAACTCCAACTGCATACCTTATCAACAGTTTCCACACTCCCACAGGGGCCAAATTAGCAAAGTAAGCACTCTTTAATTATTGTTTTAATTAAATTCTATTATTATTTTTTGTACAAGTATTGATCGTATATATTCTATAAATGGGTACAGGAAACAGGTAGCATTGCTATTCAGCAGTTTTAGCTTCAGCTTCGTCTTCGCCTTTTTTCAGTGGTTTTTCACAGCTAGCGATGACTGTGGATTCATAAACTTCCCCACTTTTGGAATGCAAGCCTTCAAAAAGAGGTAGCTAAATCTTAATTAATTCCTAATCTATAAACACTGTAGTTTTTTTTTTCGTGGAATATAAATACTATAGTTTGCTCTTCTTAGTTTAATTATTTAATTCACGAGGATTAATTTAATTTTAATTAATCTAGGTTCTACTTCGATTTCTCATCAACATATGTTGGTGTTGGAATGTTATTCCCTTACATGGTGAATGTGTCGTTGTTGATTGGAGCAATCATATCATGGGGAATCATGTGGCCCATGATTGAGAACAATAAAGGTGTCTGGTACAGTGCTGATTTAAGTCCTGGCAGTCTCCATGGAATTCAAGGATATAGGGTATTAATCTTCTTAATTCTATCCGTCTAATGTTGCTAGTAATTAAGCTAGTTTTATGCACTAATGAACTGATTTTTTTTTTTTTTTGGTTGCTGACAGATTTTCATCGCTATTGCCATGATGCTAGGAGACGGTTTATACCATGTTCTCGTAATGCTATTAAGAACTTTATGGAGCCTGGTTGCAAAAAGCATACAATATTCCGATAAAAATTTCCAGTTCCAAAACTACGATGAAGAACGAAGAACCGAATTCTTCTTAAAGGACCAGATTCCTGGATGGGTTGCTCTTGGAGGTTATCTTGTACTTGCAGCCATATCCACTATCTCTGTGCCTTTCATGTTCCCCCAACTCAAATGTTACGTATATTGTTATCATTTCTCATAAAATGATTGTACGGGCATTTTAAATTTGATGGACATACTTATTAAGTGGGAAAATCCCACATCGAGTATAAAAATAAAAAGCTTGTGGGTTAAATATAAGGAGGGCTACTCCACCTATTGCCAATTGATTTTAGGTTGGATGCAAGCATTGTATTGAGCCCACATGCAAGATTTTCAATATGGTATCAGAGCCCAGGTTCTACCATGGGAAGCCCATTGTTAGCCCACTTGACAGGACCCGAAGTTGATACCGGGCCTGCATTTAAGGGGACGTGTTAACCCACGTGACAGGACTCGACATTCATAGCGGGCCTGCACGTGAGGGGGCGTATTAAGTGGGAAAATCCCACATCGAGTATAAAAATAAGAAGCTTGTGAGTTAAATATAAGGAGGGCTACTCCACCTATTGCCAATTGGTTTTAGGTTGGATGCAAGCCTTGTATTGAGCCCACATCCAGGATTTTCAATAATACTAATAACACCTTTCTTAATTTAACAGGTGTCATATTGTCACTTATGCCATGGCTCCTGTCCTTGCCTTTTGCAACGCATATGGCTGCGGCCTCACAGATTGGTCCCTCGCTTCCAACTACGGTAAACTTGCCATCATCATTTTCAGCTCCTGGGTCGGGATGCACCATGGTGGTATCATTGCTGGGTTGGCTTCCTGCGGTGTGATGATGAGCATTGTTTCAACAGCCTCCGATCTGATGCAAGACTTCAAAACAGGATACCTCACTCTGTCCTCTCCTCGCTCATTGTTCTTCAGCCAGGTTCTAGGGACCGCAATGGGATGTCTCATCACACCTTTAGTCTTCTGGTTCTTCTTCAAAGCATATCCGGTCGGTGACCCAGATGACCCCTATCCCGCACCCTACGGGTTGTTATACCGCGGCATTGCACTTCTTGGCACGGAAGGCGTTTCTTCACTTCCCAAGCACTGTTTAACACTCTCCATCGGTTTCTTCATCGCCTCTATCGTTTTAAACCTGTTCCGCCAGGTGTTGCAGAAGGTCGAAACCAAGTACCAGATCTACCGGTTCATTCCAAGTCCAATGTGCATGGCTATCCCCCTCTACCTTGGTGGTTACTTCGCCATTGACATGTGCATTGGGAGTTTGATACTCTTCTTGTGGGAGAGGAAGAACAAGCAGAAGGCAACGGACTATGCACCTGCGGTGGCATCTGGTCTCATATGTGGGGAGTCATTGTGGAGTGTCCCGGCCGCCATTCTATCTCTTGCTAACTTGACGCCACCGATTTGTATGAAGTTATTCCTCTCTGGTGCTGCCAACGTCAAGGTGGACAACTTCTTGAATGGAAGTTAGAGATGAATTATAAATTCAAGCATCACTCTGTAGTCTGTACAGCTTGCGTTTTCTTTCTTTTTCTTGGGGAGTCATGACATGTGCATTAGAAAATGCTGCCCAATTGTTCACCAAATTAACAAACCTTGAAAATGAAAAATTAAATCATTGGTACAGTTAAAATACCAAAAACATAAGATTATAGAAAGTAAAGATAAATTTACATAATCAAATAATTAAAAAAAATAAAAGTAAAAGAGAGATGATAAAGAAAGGAATTAATGTTAGTTTTGGAGAAAAATATATGAAGAATTTGAATAAAACTTGAAAATAAAATACTAAGGAAAAGAAATCAGAGTAGTGATGAATAAGAAAAAGAAAGATGAAGATACAAAGATGCAATGAAAACATAAAGAGAATTGTTGAAAGTTAGAGAAATAAGGTGTAAAGAAAAGTGTTGAAGTTGGAGAAGAAAGAAATGAAGAGAAGTTACAGAAGTGATGAAAAGAGTCTTCTGACCGAATTAAAAGTAGCAGAAAATTAACAAATTTCATCAATTTTATCAATTTCCTAAGACAAAGTTCAACGGTATTTTTTTATTAACCCACTTTTGGTCAATATTAATGACCTAAATAATGGGTAAGTCTATTTCGGTCAAATATTGTGATTAATTAAAATATAAAAATTTATTAAGTTTTGATGATCAGAATAGGTTGGGTACAAAAAGCTACAGAATAGAAGCCCCTCTTTCAATTAATCTGTAGGTTGCTCTATTTCCTACATTTTACCTTTCCTGTTTTTTACTTTCCCTGTTTCTAGCTTTTTGACATAAAATTTGTAAGTAATACAATAAAATTTCTATTAATTAAGCTATTTATAAATATATATTAAAACATCTAATTGAAAAGTTTACCTATAAACAATAAATATAAAACTTGACCTAATATCATAACTAAAGTATTGTGTCCTAAACTAATAATTAAAGTACCGTGTGCTGGTTATACATGTAGAGATTTTCATACATGTCCATGTATATATAATAGTAAAAGATGTTTTTAATACAACGACCAACTTAGGACAAAGCCAATTATGCTTCCCCACTTGTCCCAACCCCTCCTCCTCCCTGTATCATAAAAAACATCATCTCCATCCTATTAACTTTCTCTTACAATGTCAATTGATTCTCTTATAGTTTTGTCACAATCTATTGCAACTGCACCATATATTGAGATGATTTAATAGAACTATCAAGTATAGTATGTGGAAGACGCTTACGATGTGACATCCCTTGCTCAGCAAGGTCCATGTAAATTGGCATTTTGTAAAATCACTCATCCTTGGGTTCACCTGAAACTTGGACCAAAATTGGGTATCAACTACTGTTGGCCATCCAGTTGTGTCCTTCCCATATTTCTGAATGGCCTCTGTAGTTAATCATCCTTGCAATAAATTATATAACATATTTATTATATCATTTAATTTTTTATAATGAATCTAAAAAAATTTCTGAATTCATTTATTTTAAAACTATACTTTTTCTATATAAAACAAAGTATAAAAACAATATATACTCAACCATATAGTTGCAACCATAATACTCAATATAATTATAATCATAAAAAAAATTTTACTTAAATTTTTGCAATTCATTATAAATTTATAAAAAATTTGGCAGAGTTTCCTTTTAAAACTATACTTTTCCCTAATAAACAAAGTATAAAAACATTATATATTCAATTATATACTTGCAATCATGATGTTCAATATAAACAAAATAAAATTGCTTAAATTTTCACAATTCATAAAAAATGTATAAAAAATTCGACAAAATTTCTCCTAAAAAATGAACTTTTCCCTTGTAAACGAAGTATAAAAACATTATATACTCAATCATATACTTACAATCATGATATTCAATATAATTATACACAACATAATAAAATTACTTAAATTTTCACAATTCATTATAAATTTATAGAAATTTTGGTAGAGTTTCTCTTAAAAGCTATACTTTTCCCCTATAAATAAAATATAAAAATACATTCAACCATATATATATTTTCAGTTATGATATTTTGTAATACCCCCAAAATTTCTAGAGCATCAAGTGAGAGTTAGGGACCTAATTGTGAAGAAATACTATTAATGAACTTAATGGCAAAAATTTTCAAAGTTCAGGGACTTAAAAGAAAGGAAATTAAGATAAGGATCAAGGCTGATATTTCTGTCCTCAGCCACGTGTTTTGCTCTTCTTCATCTTCATTTTCTTCTCCTCTGCCGACCGAAGCTCCCCTAAGCCACCGACTCATCCCCTTTGAGAAAAATTGGTAACAAGCTTGATTTTTCCCTTCCTTTTCTTGTTAAAGAACTGATTTTAGGACCTAGAACCCTCCCTTTGAAGTGGGGATTTCAGATCTGCTCTGTTTCTTCCCTTGGTCTGTCCGCTGTTCTGCTGGGTGTGAATCCTTCGGGATTTTTGGTAAGAACCAGCTTCAAGTTCATCTCTTTAGCTTTAATTTGGCTTGGGTCACTCTAATCCCTTTTGTTTCTTGCAATTTTGTCGTAGTTTTCATGATTTCTTCTCCAGTCTCTGTCGGCCTCCATACCCGCCAGCTCCGGTTTTGGCTGCTGGAAAAATACTGGTATGTTGATGGCATCTTTAAGTCCAAAAATGGTTAATTAGTTGCTGCCCGTGTTATCCGAAAACCCTCTGTTGTGCTGTCCGGATTTCTGCCGAAATGTGGAAGAATTTGGCAGCATTTTAAACATGTTTTTTTTTAGCTTAATTCATGTAGAAATAAACCTGTTTTTGGCTTGAAATTAACTGCTGTTCTGTGTGGAAAATCCTGCTGTTTTGCGAAAATTTTACTGTTCACGCAGGAAATTTTGCAATTTACTGCTGCGTTTTCTGCATTTTTCTGTAAACTTGCTGCAGCATTTTTCTGCACTTGCTGCTGCATTTTTCTGCAAGTTGCTGCTGTTTTCACTGTTCATGCAGAAACATTCTGCATTTTCCTGCACTGTTTTGACCAGAAAACTCTGTATTTTCTCCAGAAAAAATTCTGCATTTTGCAGCATTTTTCCTTGCTATTTTTCTGCATTGTTTTTCCCCCAAATTTCTTGCCATTTACTGCAAATTTCTGCTCCTTGCCAAATTCTAGAAGTTGCAGTTACTGTTCACAGCGCGCATGGTTCACGTGCACTGTTCACCCATTGAATTTTAATTAATTTGAGTAGAAAATCTCATGGAATACGTTAGTTATGGCATTGGATTAATTTTAGTCCAGTAGTGATGTATTATTGATTGGGGTTTTGTTTGGTTGTGAGAACGTGATGGGAAAATGAAAAGGAAATTGGTTATTAATTCTTGAATATTTGAATTAGGTTACTGATCGTTTTGTCAATTTAGTACTGAGATCGAGCCCTTGGTTTTAAGCAAGTGAGGTAAGTAAATTTATGGTAATGTCCGCACTGTTTTTAAAAGATGTTTTGACTTGTTTTTTAAGTGGTGGCGCGACTAAACCCGTTTTATGCAAAAGTAAGTATGACTAATTGAAGTGAAGTTTTATGCTTTTCATTAAATTGAGCATGCCTACTTAAAATTTTATTTGATTGCCTTGATGATCTGAAAGTGATTAGTAAATTATGAATTTTCTGTTAACTTCTGCCTGTTTTGTCTCCGATACAGTCATGTTATCCTGTCGCCCGCTAGTGGGAGGTTTAAATGCTAGCACATGTCGACATGTTCCTGATAGAACCGGTTCATTTCTGTAATCCTGCTAGTGGGAGTTAAACACTAGTAATTCCTGTTGCCTGCCAGTGGGAGGTTTAAACACTGGCCATGACCTATAAAGGAGACGTCTATTTCGTTCCCGTACTTGTATCAGTTTTCTGATTACACTTGTTGGCATGCTATAAGTTTAATTGACTACTATTGAATTTTATTCTGCATAATGGTTATCATTGAGCATTCCGTTTATGTTTAAACTGTTTATCTGAAATGCTCAAATTTTACCCACGGGCTATCCATACATTTACTTATTGAGATATTTTATCTCATGATTTTCCCTTGTCCACCATTTCAGGTAGTATGACTCGAGACACGGAAACCACGGGAAGTGACGAGTTAGAAGGCTAGCCATTTCGAGATTGATATAATTTTAGAAATAAATCATGTTTTTTTGTAAGATAGATTTTACCTTGTGATTTTAAGTTTAAGTCATGTTGGACATAGATTTATGGAATATATTATCATTCTTGGAAGATAGATTGTACCTTGAATTTTATGGTATTAAAACAGATTTTGCGAGAATAGAGTCTGGGATTTGAATAAGTTCCGAGCCTTGTGCGTTTGTGGGACTCGTCTCACGAGTGCACGGCGTCTATCGCGCCTCGGATTTGGGTTCTGGGGCGTGACATATTTAATAAAATTAAAATGCAATTTGATTTCACTTAAATGAATAAATGAAAAAGAATTCAAAAGATGCAATCTAATTATTAGTGAAGAGATGATAAAATATCACTTAAATGAACCTCTCAAGAAATAATAATGGTAAATAAATAATACTTACAATATACTCCAAAGCTAGCTCATCAATAAATGTTGGTATTTTATCTTTGTCTTTTGGATGGCACATTTTTTTTCATAAATCACATCAATGAATGATGGATCCCTATGTTTAAGATCTTTTTCTTTTTGCAATAGCACATAGTCAATTATTTTGTTAATTCACAAAAACATTATAATTAACATCAATATTATTATATAAATTATGATATGAAATCTAAAACATAAAGGTAACATTTTTTTACCAACTTTTGCATAAAGTCATTGTAATCCATAGATCCACCTGTGTAGGTTACCTTAGCGCCTTTGGCTCAATTTAGCTTTGCTTATTCTCTACGCACATTGAACTATTTGACCTTTGTCCATATGTACTTTAGCTTCTCCCAAACCTCATCAGACATGTATGACTTTTTTTTTCTATAAAATTATTCTTTCAACATGAAGTCTAGATATCAATCATCATCCAATTATATTGTTTTTCACAAACATTGAGAAATGCTACATGTACAGCACCTTCATTAATAGTGTCCCACTCGTATCTATTTTGAAAAAAAAATTATAGGTATCATATATTCATATTGATTGATTCGTATAAGAAAATACACATATATAAATAAAAATATGTCATTATAATTTCTTTAATAAAACTACAAACTTGAAAAGCTTGCTAGTACATTTCCTTGTGCTCATGAGAAATTGAGCCCCACCATATGCATGCATCACGTATATTCAACTTAAGGATGATTGAAATATCCTTTTGAACTTGTTTTGGTAATGTCTTCTTATCCTAGTTCCCAATGTTTCATTAGCACATGTCTCCCCCTAGGTCTCCCTATCAATGGTACTCGAAGACCCAATTTCCTATGATTAATTTTTCCTTATAGGCCTTTAGGGAGCAACATCAGCATCCTTCTCACCCCTACAAGCTCCAGGTTTGCAATTCACTACAAAAAATATTAAGAAATAATACTACATTAGTATATGATTGAGAAAAAATGCATTAGATTTAGACTTTAGAAAAATTAAATCAAACATGAAATTTAAAGACAATATTTATACATTTTAATAAACATTATATTAAGTTCTCTTTTATGTCAAGCTATTTACATATCACCTAGTGTGTCATAAAATACCACATATATATACTACTAAATAATAACAAAATCTATATGTGTTACTAATTAATTAATTATTACTATTACTATTTGAAATGTATTCAATATTTTCTTCTTTAGATGTATAATAATCTTTAAATTCTTCCTCCTTATCTTGTTTCTCAAATTCTCTGTCATTATCCATGTCCTCAAATTCTACACTAATGGAAACTACAATCCTATTAGTATGCTGAATAAGTTTATATAGTATGAGGTTTAACTGGGTCGGTTGAGGAGCTGGATGGACATCATCATGAAAAATGGGTTCTGGATCATTATGTTGTTCCTTTTACCCATCTAACATCTCAATAATGCTTCTTACCTTGCATTTCAATGTAGCAACCCATCCCTTCCTAATAGAATTATGTGTTGGATATAGAGTGTAATATACCTGTTTAGCTTGACTTGCTAAGATGAAAGGCTCATAAATTCTCAATTTTCTATTTGAATTAATATCAACAAGACAATGCTTTTGGTTAACCACAATTTCTCGTGCAAGAGGAATTTCATACTGATTCCATTTAAATAGAACAACTGTCTGTTGATGTTTGGAGCCAACATATTGAAACTCAATCTCTTCCTGCAACAACCCATAAAGATCTAAATCAGATTCTGTTCTTGTAACACACACACACACACCGTTATTCATTGTTTTCTTATTTTTCCCAAATGAAGCAATGTGAAATCGAAAACCATTTACCCAAAAGCCTTTACAGTATGAAACTATCCAAGAAGAGCTATGAGCCAAACCAATCAAATGCTTATCAATGCCCTCAAACTCATCACATCAAACCTATATTACATGAGTTATTATTTAGTAGTTATAAGTATATAATAATTAATTAACAATAATTAAAGTTTAGGATTAAACTTATCGAATTTTCAAACCATAACACAAGATAATTGAAATGTTTCATCTGTATTTGTTGGGGAGTCATATTCAGACATTCTTCCTCTTTGAAAAACCTAATCAAGCATCCATTATAATTATGAGTAAATTAATTGTTAATTTAGTTTCTCAAATGTAGTTAAGGATAAGGATTAAGAAAATGCACTCACTCAATCCATCCCGTCAATTCCTCATAATTCATTAAAACATAAT
>BPVZ01000034.1:2051928-2069896 GCA_020521535.1 Rubroshorea leprosula
CAGCAAGCGGGAGGATGTTGCAGCAGGCCGGGGGATTTGCAGTAGGCTGGGGGATTTGCAACAGGCCGTAGGAATTGCAGCAGACTAGGGGAATTGCAGCAAGCCAGAGGAATTGCAGAAGTCCGGAGGAATTGTAGCAGGCCAAGGGAATTGCAGTAGGCCAAGGGAATTGCAGCAGGTCACGCGAGGAATATTGCAAAATTTATTGAGAAGGGGTTGGGGTATATAAATAACTTTCAACAACATAACCTTTGTTGCTGAAAGTTTACTCTCTATTAGTAACCTATACCATGTTGCTAAAACTCATTTGAATTTGAATTCTTTTACTCATCACCGACATGCATTATGTTGCTAAAATTTAAAATAAAAAAAAAAAACTCTCGCCACACTATCAAATGATTAAATTTTAAATGATTAAAATTTTTAGCAATATAGCTCTTGTTACTGAAAGTAACTTTCAGCAACAAGAGACATGTTGCTGAAAATGGAATCCTTTTTTGGGGAGAAAAGTGCGATGGAGGGCTACCGGAAAATATCAGCAACATATGGTGTGTTGCTGATATTTATTTTCAGCAACATACCCCTTGTTGCTGAAAGTGGGGCAGCTTTTGGAGAGGAGAAGTAAACTGCATAGCTTTCAGCAACTAAAACTTTGTCGGTGATATAATTTTTCAGCAAGAAAGGATTTCACATTGCTGATATTTGTTGCTAAAAGTCAAAATTTTAGTAGTGAGAGGAAAAGCTTGGTTCAAGGTGAGGAGAATAGAAAATGTAGAGAGAGAAGTTCTGGTTGGTAGAGGAGAAGGAAGAGAGAATTTCTAGTTGTTTTGGTTTAGGTAGAGGCAGTTTAAGTAGAGGCAGTTTAAGTAGAGGCAAGGATCTAAAGGTTGAAGGTAAGGGTGAAATAGTTGTTTTCTTGCAAATTTTTGCTATGTAATTCATTTACCCATGATGTCAATCCTACGTAAAAAAAACTTTGGACACGTCGTGCTTCTCCCATCAATGAGCTACATCGGTGAAAATTTAACATAGCAATAAAAAAAACAAAAAACACACATTTTCAAATTTTAGGAACCAAAATAGGGTCTTTTTGGGTACAAAGACCAAATCGAGAATTTGTACAATAATTGAGGGACCAAAATTAGGGGTTTAACCTTTGTATAAAATTGAACAAACTTTCCTTATTTTATTGTCCCTCTCTAAGACAAATACTCTCTTTAATTTGATTTGGTTGTCTCACTTTATCCATTCACAATTAAAAAAAAAAAAGAAATTTATTTATTACAAGAATTAAAATTTATTTTTACATTTTTAACCTTACTTTTCTGGGTGGTAGAGTAAAATGAGGGTTTGTTTATGGGGTTTTGATAGGTCCAAGCCAACTACTTTCACCGACAAGCAAAAAAATCCCAACACATTTCTATTTCTTCTAAGATAAAGGTAAAATTAAAATTTTGGTATTTAATATTTTATTAAAATTGAAAGTAGGACAATTAAATTAAACCGCTGCTATTTAAAAAGTAGGACAATTAAATAAAACCGAAGAGAGGAAAGAAAATAAAGGGATAATAATTATGTTTTTACTTAATTAAATAATTTAAAAAATACAAAAAATTAAATCAATTTTATGATCTTAATTCAATTGTCTTAGAATAATAAGTAGTTATTTACTAAGAATTTGTCTCAAATTAATTGTTATTTTTTCATATTTTAAGAGAGACCATTTTTCTTTTATTTCTTTAACCTTTCATCATGCCTTAACTTTAATTATCCATCATATCACAAAAAGTTGGATATTAATTGATACATATTTTAATTTAACATATTATACAATACACTCATTAAAAAATCATTGTTTTTGGTCTAAAATTAAAAGTAGATAAAATTAAAAGTAGATAAACTTAAAAATGCAATCATACATATATGATGTAGAAGCTAGCTATATCAAGCTGTACTTATATTATATTTTAATAGTTGAATTTGACAAATGTCATAAAGTATGTTGAAGTAAGTGTGCATCAATCATTTTCTAACAATTTTCTCTTTATCTTTATCTTTGTGTTGGGGTAATATAGGTAAAAAAAATTTGTCCTTAAATCTTTAATTTATAAATAAACCAAAAAATTGTCTATTATTCTAGACTTTAGTAATTAAATTAATAATTTATGAAGAATTACTTATATTTAAAAATGTATAAAATAAAAAATGAAATTCAGCTTAATTCCTCCAATTTGTGGATTGAAAATGGGGAAATTAATAGATTGTTAAGGGGATGGACAACGTAATCTTGAAATGTTCAAATGATTAAGAATTTAACCATTCGTATTGGAAGTCTTAATTTCAAATCTTGAGATAAATAAGAAGATTTGAAAAGAGATGAGTTATTTCTGATTATATAGTCCATTTTCTAATGTACATCAACTTCTTTCTCCACCATGGCAATTTAGATTTTGTTCCAATTTTAAAGAAGATAAATATTTTTTTTCTTAATTTAAACATTATTATTATTTTTTTACTTTAATTATTCATACTATTATGATTTAAATCTCATTATTTTTATTTCTTTTTTCAAGAATAATATAATTAAAAATACAAATTGTTCCTAAACCTTTAATAATATTAAAGATAAAATCGCACTTGAACCTTTAGGCCTAGTGGCATTAAGCCACGTTTAAGTGTATTCTCCCTCCTTCCGAGCAACAGTTTGAATCCAGCCCTTTACAAAAATTTTTCATAAAAAAATATATTAAAGATAAAATCAAAAGCCTCTCTTATGTTTTGAATGAGGAAATAATTGAAAAAGGCTAGTCGAAAACAACGTGCAAATAGAAAATGTCAAAAAAAGGGGGAAAAAAAGCTTAAAGGCAAAATGCAACCTTAAATATAATCTTAGTTATATCCAAATAAGACAAGAAAATGAAAAGAGAATTTGAAAAATGTGGATTTTCTTCAAAGCCTAATAATGTATAGCTTAAAAGAAAGGTTAGTCCTAACAATTTTTAAAAATTACAGTAACCTCTAAAGTAACAAATACAGAACTTCATCAAAACACTAAGTGAGAAAGTGAAATTTTAAAGAGAGAGAGAAGAGGAGCAGTGTATTTTAGGTTGTTAATAACTAGAAGAAGACAATTCTGTAAAGCTAAAGCATTGGGGGGATTTTGCTCTTTTAAAAGAAAAATGGGAGGTGGGATTACAGTGAAAAGGGATAAATAAGGATGTCAACTTTAGATTTTTTTCTATTTAAGGGTGTTAATTTTGTCAATTTCTAAATAAATATGTCAACTTTCAATTTTATCAATTTAAAGATATCAACATTTAACTTTTTCTATTTAAAGATACCAACTTTCAACTTTTTCTATTTAAGGATTAATTGGATGACAATACTAACATGACAAACGGATTTTTTAACTGGAATGTTGAAAGTTGGTACCTATAAATAGAAAAAATTTAAAGTTGATATTCTAAAATTTAAAGTTGATATTCTTAAATAGAAAAAGTTGAAAGTTGATATCTTTATTTAAAAATTAACAAGGTTAACACCTTTAAATAAAAAAAAAAGAGTGTAAAGTTCACATGCTTATTTGTACTTGCTCTCTGGGATTACACGTGGTGGATTTAAATCTACTTATTATAATAAATTAATTGTAATTTATTCTTTCTATAATACTACATAAATATTAGGATTTCTATATCTTGTGCTATAAGGGTGCATTTATTGCACTTATTTTTTATAAATGTATATAAAAAATGTAAAAACTGACATTAATTTTAGTGTCAAATGAATTTAACTTGATAGTTGATAAATTAAATGTTGAATTTTATTTTTTCAATATAAATTTATGACAAAAAAGCGTATTTAATATATGATAAGCTGAATTCAAATAGATATTAATGTGAAATTTTTATCTTGATATTATTGATATTTGGATGAATTTTATGAAATTTTACATGATTTTCATTCTTTGTGATAAGAGTTTTTGGGATTAATTGAATATCTTCTGAAAGTTGAGGGACTTAATTGCAGGAAGAAAGGTGCTTCTTTGAGACCAAATGAATGAATCTTAAGTTTTGGAATCTAAGTGCTCACCATACAATATATGGAGGACCATATCTGCAATTTCACCATTGAAGAAATAGCTAAGAAGGCAAAAACTCGACACGATGACTGTGGTGTGCGCTGAACAGAAGGTGTCGGAACCTTGTTGAAGGTATTGACCCCTTATGCGATTTTCACAAAATCCATGATTAATTTATTATTATAGATGTGGGTTCCATTTCTATTTCAATTAAATTTTTTAAAATTCTATAAATACCTATTTAAATTCAGAATTAAAGAGAGAGCTTTGGGAGGCTGGTGTTAGCCCTATTTTGGATATTTTTAGAGATCAAGATAGAAGATTCATCAACAATAAAAAATCAAAAATTTCAATTATCTCAAATTAAGTTTTATTTTTCCTTAAATATTATAATGTTTGTAACTATAATTTGAGGTTTTATTATTTTTATTATGCAATAATTTATTTTATTAAGACCATGATGTAACCTAATTAATTTAATGTGGATTTTGTCATTTTTATACTTTCAATTAAAGTTATTGCATGATGAGTTTATATTATTGAACTTATGTTATTGAGTTTAATGCATTGAGAGGTTAATCACCTTTCAATTGATTTAGTGATTTATGCATGAATTTGAGAAAAAATTGTATAAATTAGACCAATAATAATATAAATCGTATGTTAAACTATGAGACTGAGAAGTAATTAGCTCACATGTGATAGTGAAAGAAGATAAGAGAGTTAGGAGCTCCCCTTTCTTAAGTTAGAGGTTTTCATAGAATTTAATACTCATTAGTTTATGTAAAATTACATGGAAATATGACTAATTTAACACACAAATAAAGGATTAACCTGACTTGAGAAAATTAGTTAATTAATTTAGAGAAATCCGTCATCAAATGTAATAACACTTAAAAAATTAGTTTTGAAAGTATATTAATCCAGAATTTATATTGAATGATTATGATAAAGTCGAAACCTTAGCACCTCGTATCTTAATTAGTTTATTTTAATTGTTATTTTCTTTTTATTATTTTTAATTAAAGTTTCTTTTTTTCCAATTGTCCAAATAAATTTAGATTAATTATTTTGGTACTTAATTCGATACAATCCTTGTGGGTTTGACATTTTTCTAATTATTATATTACTTGTAGTGACTAGTACACTTGTTAAGGTAATTTTAGTGCATCAATATACTTTTAACTTGTATCTTAAAGACACAAGTTAGATAAACCTTAAATATTATATTGTATGTTTATTTTTATAAGTATAATTGTAAAAATTTATATTTAACTTATAAAAATATACATTCATAACAGTAAATCTGAAATGGTACATAATATTATTCAACATAAGATTTGACAACTTTAGAAAAAGGAAGGGGAGGTTCTGTCACAATATAATTCTTGTTATTGAAAATAATCACATTATCACTCCAGTTTGCACAAATCTCAAAAGTCAAAACTAAATTCTTTCCCGTCAAACTTTAAGTCATGTTTGGTTGATAGAAGTAGTTATTATTATTATTTTTTTGTTAAATTAAAAAAGTGCAGTTTAGAAAAAAGTGTTATGTAATTTTGATTATTTTAAATTGCATGATATAAACTATTGGATGAGAGTAAGCCCCCTAATATTAGAAATTCCCTCTTCAATTTAATGATTTCTACTTTATAGTTTAGTATAATTTAACTTACAAAGTAGAAAACTCATTATAAAAATAATGTAAATTAAAAGAAAAAAAAAAACCTTCTTAAGGAAGAGTTATGATTAAGTATAAATGAGGAATAGCTATTTGTTTTAGGAAAATTATTAGTACGTGCTCAGTTCAACATATTTTTTTACACTTGTCTAGTTTAGTTATTAAAATATAATATAAATATAACTTAATTTAATCAATTCCTGTCTCTTGTATGCATGACTAGATCTTTAAGTTTGTCTCTTTAATTTCATATAAAAAAACAATGATTTTTTAACAAGTGTGTTGTGTAATATATTGAATTAGAGTGTATATTAAGGACAATGATTAGGGTACATCCAGTTTCTCACCCGAATTGACCCTATTTTGAAAAATATTATTTCACAGGTCGAAGTTCGGCAAGGGAACAACTTAAAATTTTTGACATTCACTCTCCAATTGTTTATTTCTATTTCCAAATAGGCTAATTATCATAGTTGAAAACTTGAAAGCCCCATAACCTCAAATTAAAAATATTAGCTTCTCTCTAATTGCTTCCTTGTCTCTAGGCCCCTTCGATTCAAAGGTGAGATGTTTGTAACCCTAAGTAATTTGAGGACATTGTTTCAAGTAATTTAAGGACAAAATGTAGGCCATGTAATGTAGATAAGGTTGATATAGGGCATACCAGAAACTGTCCCTCTAGTGATGACAACTTCTAGATACGCCAATTCTAAATTAAAGAAGAGTAATAATGCCACCCCCAAAAAGGAGAAGTACACGAGACACCATGGCCACTCCACTTTCTTGGTCAAGGGTGATGGTGCGAATTCTAAAAGCGAGAGGGTCATTGTGTAGCTTTGGGATCTATCAACTCGATTTCATCAATTTGAGATGGGTGATCATGGTTCAATCAAGCTAACTTTGCGAGAGAACTACACAGGTCACCATCGAAGATCAGCATGGTTCAATCGGGTGGATTCTCTAAGGTTCAATCCATCCTAAATCTAAAAGAATTTAGAGCAGATCGAGAATAAGAGACTAGGTTCACCATTGAAGGTCAGTGTGGTTCAATTGGGTAGATTGTCTTGGGTTCAATCCACTCCAAATCTTAATGGAACTTAGAACTTATCAAAGAATGAGGGATTGGGTTCAACTAGGGGCAGTGGGGGTAAATTGGGAGGAGTCAGGGATAAGCGTTTCACAACCCTAAACTATATTTTAATGCTATGAACCACGAGTGTCCAACACATCGTGTCAGTTTAGAGTGTAAATGAGCCATTTTCTATGTACTAATTAGTGTCCATTTCTTTATTCTTCACTAATCAATCTTATCTTATAACTTAAATCTTAAATCTTGAATATATATAAAATTACTATAATAACAATTTTTTCCCTAAATTCTCAAATAAATATACTATAGACTTTAAAAAAATTCATTAATAAAAATTCAATGAACTTTTAAAAACATATTCAATAAGGACTCATTGACTTTTTTGAAAAGATATTTTTAATTTATATCCTTAAAGTATAGGTTAAAAATGCAATTAATTCATTTTTTTGTCATTAAGTTACTTAAAAATAAGGTCTAACTTTAATTTTATCAATTGACTTATTAAAAACATATACATACACATAGCATTAGTTTTAAAACTAATGTCAATTTTTGTATTTTTGAATGATTTAATGGTTAAAAGTTGCATTGCATCTTTAACGGATAGGTTAAAAAAACCCTTTCAAAAAATATCTATTAAAGCTTAGTTTAAATTTGAGAGAGAGAGAGAGAGAGAGAGAGAGAGAGTAGCTTAAAATCTAACATAAGGGTGTGAAACCCGTTGATTAGGAAATTAATATAAAATAGGAAATTTATTTAATTTATAATTATAAAGTAAGGGTGTGGGATTAACAAATTAATTAGTGTAGATGTAATTTTTATGAAAAGTTGTCCTTAGTTTTCAAAATTAAAATGAATTTATACATTTAAATCTTCTTTTATATCTACCATTTAAACCTTTTTTTTTTTACGAATTATTACATTTAATATTAATAATTATCAAAAAGAATAATTTAATATCTTTTAGTTAATTATTAATACAAAAATTTATAATCAATAAACAATTAGCCAAATTCATTACAAATGAGTGTGCAACGCATACCTTGAAGAAGTCTAATATTTTAAAGTTTTAAAATTAACATTACTATAGTTATAATATCATATAAATTATAAATTTTTAACTAGAATATATTGTTAAATAAATAATATATATAATATCATAAATAGACTTTTAAATAAAAAAATTAACCATAAAAGACACATCATAATTATAAATTTAAAATATTATATGTAATATTGTAACTATATATATTTTTAGTTTTAAATTTTAACTTATTTTTTATAATTTCAAGAAGAAAAGTAGTATTGCCTGATCAAATAAGCTGAATGTACCTAATAATTGATCCCTAAACCCTGAACCTGAATCCCCACGTCCTGGCCTGGCGACCGAAACTCTTAGTTAAGCGGGGATCACCTCCCGTTAGTTTCACTTTTAAGCTCCACAGATGACACTTCCCCCTTCCCCAATTGCATGTTCAAAAAAAAAAAAAACCCTGAACCTGCTGCTTGCCAGTACCCAATATTAGTGTTTAGTACTAACAAATAAAAAGGAATGCAGGTTAAATTTCAATTTTGGTCACTTAACTTTGGACTTTTACATAATTTTAGTCTTTTAAGTTTTTTATGCACTTTTTTATCCTTAACTATAAAAAATATATTTTTTTAATCATTTCATTAATTAGTTTATTAAATATGCCCATATGTGCGCATTTTTATTCCTTAAACTTTTAAATTAAAAGAAAAAAATTATATAAAATTTTAAAGTTAAGGAACTAAAAATGTACATATATAAATAAATTTAACAAATTAACTAATAGAGTGAGTAAAAAAATATATTTTTCATAATTAAAGAACCAAAAAAATGTATAAAAAAGTCATGGAACCAAAATTAGATAAAAATTTAAAGTTAAGGGACCAAAAATGACATTTGACCAAGAATGTAAAATTTTCTGCATGAGAAAACATAAGGATTTACGGGTCCAAGTCAAAGAAGATGATAGCATGCGTTAAAGGTAAAAACCTACTTTGCCCTTCACCTTACTAAATTTTAAGGTTTTAACTTTTTATCTTATATTATTATTATAATACTTTTAATTTTTTATTTTACTAAATTTATTAATTTTAGTCCCTCATTTATTAAAATAAAAAAAAATAACCTTCATTGTATATTAATTGTTAATTTTATTAGTTAAAATTAGATTTTTATTAACTAACAATCAATTAATTATCAGTTAATAAAATTAATGAAATATTATAAAATTAATTCTGTTAATTCAGTTAACTAAAAGAAAGTTTTTGTCAATTAACAATCAGTTAATAGAGTTAACAGTCAGTTAATAGAACTAACTAAATATTACAAAATGATGATTATTTTCTTCAATTTTAATAAATAAAGAATTAAAATCTACAAATTTAATAAGGTAAAGATTAAAAATGTAATAGTATAAGATAAAGGACTAACATTTTTAAACTTGATAACGTGTGAAAGGTAAAAGTAAGATTTTACCTACGATAGAATACGGTGAAATGAACAGAAAATGGTAGCAAGAGCAGAATTTCAGAAGCAGAAACAACGCACAATCCGGAAGGAGAAGATGGACATGACTAACTCATCCGTAACCAACGACGAACCCCCACCCTGACCTCCACCCACGCGTCGCTCCGTTGATCCCAGCTGGACCAGGCCCCCCCTCATCGGATCACGTGTTCCTACAACTTTCATCAGCCGCACGGGCTGTCAACCCACCAAAAAAGGGAATCTCTCTTTCAGTTTATTACACTCCGCCCACTCCTTTTATCTCTTCTTCTGTTTCTCGTTTCCCTCTCCTCCTCAGCAGCTAGCGCAATTATCGTCTAATTTTCAGACTTTTGTTTCCTATTCCCATCTGTGTTTCTCTATCTTCAGTTTTTTTCCTTTTTTTTTTCCTTTCTTTTTTTTTTTTTTGAAATTCAGATGTATTTTGGATTCTAGTAATGCCTATTTTTGTTTCAGTAGTGAGGGAAAGATCGTTGCATGCTTTTCCACGGCTTTCTTGAACTTAATTTGCTACATTTCCAGTGCTTTCCAAGTAGTTAGATACAACCTTTTTCTTTTCTTAATTTGAATTCCTTATAAGGAGTAGCTAGTATGCTTTTGAAGAAAAGGAAGAAAGGGAAGCTCGGAAATTTGAGTATGAAGCTCAAGAAAGCCATGGGAAAACATGAAAGGATTTTCTTATATGACAGTCTGGATCCTATCCTTGCGAGCTCACCTCACCTCATCTTCAAGACTGCTCAAGGTGTAGATAAGGTAACAGTTTTTGTTTGGATTCCTTGTAAGGAGTATATGGGCCCTTTTTTTTTTTTTTGGCAAAATCTTAACACCCTGAATATTTTTCATTCCGTGATAAACCTTACAAAATTTCTCCTCGTACGTCAACACCCTAATGTTTGCAAACCGGAGAAAATAGCACCGAAACCGTTAAGTCTCCGTTAGAAGGAATCGAACAATTTACGACGCCAGTTCTCAAAGATAAATAAAAGGGCAATATTAGATATTTATAATCAAATTAAATAATTAGCTCAATTTAAAAAAGGACTTTTAGAAGAAATCAAAGAAAATTTCTTGACATAATTGAGACAAAAAATCCAAGAAAAAAAAAACTCAAAGGATGGAATAGAATTATATAAATTTAGAGAAAAAAAAATTAGAAAACTAAGAGAAGTCTTTAATTTACTCCACTCAACATGAATAATGATCAAATAAATTAGATTAAATTGCATTTACTTATTACATTGGGTAAAAAACAAGATTAGTATAGAAAAAATAAAGATTGATAGGATTTTAGAAATAAAAACTATTAATAAAAGTTCTTAAAAAATATAAAAGAAATGGAGAAAACCCTTTCACAAGATCAATTTAATCTTATTAAAGAAAGAATAGAAAATGTAAAGAATTCTAGATATCTTAATGACGTAAAGGAAGTTATCCAAGCTATAAGAGATTTAGAAACTTTATAATCTTGAATCAAAAACTATAAATTAAAATAGAAGAAATCTTCACAATATTAAAAGCAATTGCAAGAAAAATTTGCAATAAAAACTTTAAAATGTATAATAAAATACTTCCACAATTTGAGAGCGATATAGGCTGTCATAATTCAATTTTAATTAGGAATTGAATAATAAAAGCCAATGGACAATTCTGTGAAAAAAAGAAAACTTGAAGAGCTGAGAGGAGGAAATGGCAAAACAACGTTGTTTTGCCAATGGGCTAAAAATAAAAAAAGAGGTTGGGTTTGGACGAACCCTAGCCATCATTTTCACGATTCCTCTTGTTTCCTCTTCCTTTAATGTTAGCCACTCTCTCAAAATTTCCAAATTCTTTTGGTTTATTGCTAAATCTACTTGGGTTTGGATAGATTACTACATCAATATGAAGAAATATTCAGATTAGAAGTCTTCAACAAGAAATACAAAAGAAGATTTCGAAGTAGATTCAAATTAGGAGTCCTGATCTTTAAGAAGTATGAATCTAGCCTTGAAAGAAGGAAGATGTGAAAAGAACTAGGTTAGTTTTAAAATTCCAATTTCAAATAGAACTAGATTATTATTTGTAATTTTAGAGATTTGGATTAGGATTTAGAATTAGAAAAGGATTTGAGTTCTCTTCTTTTCTATATAAAAGGGGGCCTTTGGCTTTAGAAAGGATATTCAAAAAAATTTGAGGGAGAAAGAGAGAAGAAATTCCAAAGGTTGGGAGATTGAGAGGGAGAAAAAGAGCAGAAATTTGGGGGAAAAAAAGTGCAGAAAACTGAGGAGGAAATTGAGGGAAAAGTGGGTAGTCGTTGAAAGAGAAGAAGGGGAAATACAGAAACTTGTATCTGGAATTTCAAAAAAATAAAGTCTGATTTTTCCTATTTTCTTCAGGTGTGCATTGTTCATAGTTTTTTTAACGCTGCACCTTTTTTTTTTTTTCTTTTCATGTCAACATTCCCAGTTTTTTTGGCATAGACTACTTTTTTTTTTTTTTATGGTTCAGAATCCCTCTTTTTTTTTTAAACTTCATTGGTAGGCACAATAAATTTTTATTTTTAGCATAATTTTCTTTAAATTCTACTGCTCAGATCTTGTGATTTTTGAAAAGTCCTATGCACTGTTATCGCACACTGTAAACTAGTGAAGATTGTTCCATTAATTTCTTTTTTCAAAACTGGCTGAATGCACACTTTTATTTTGGGCCTCCTTTCCTGCATAGCCCGGCATCATTGGACTAAAAACATTTACATATGGGTCAACATGTAAGAGAAGGTGTCAACACTCTGCACATGCACATGAAATTCTCCGTGTCGGGTTTGCTTCAAGATTGTTGAAAAAATTTTTTTTTTTGGCAAAACTGCAATCTGATCCTTGAACCTTTTTTTTTGTCTGCTGTCCTCTAACTTTCTATAATTTTGTGATTTAGTCACCTAATTTGTGATTTAGTCACCTAATTTGTGATTTCCCCCAATCAAGTCCCTTCCATAAACAACAAACGGAACAACATTTTTTTTTTATTAGACTCAACAAGTCTTGACCCCAACATTCATGCTGCATGCACTACTTTGTCTTTTCTTTGTGTAGATCTCAATTGCACTCTTGCTTGATTTATTTGTTACAACTTTTGCACATTTATTGTGGTACTTGAATTTCTTGTTATGCATCTATCACGTACCATCCAAGTAAGCATCTATTTTACAATGCCCATTATTATTTAATTCATGAACTTAATGTGAATAATTTGGCCTTTTGTGTATGACTTTGTTTAGATATGGCTCTAAATCAAAGACTACTTCTGAGATGATTTTCGCTGCTACGATGTTGAAAGGTGATTGGATTGCTGATTCTTCAGACCTTGAATAGGTTGGGCAGTTCTTACACTTCTCGTCAACTCACATACAGTCTTCTTCTTTGTTAGAGACCAAAGAGCTTCAACTTATGGTGCTTGAGTCAACCAATGGTCCTTATGCCATCAAAGGACTTTCCCACCTACCCACATTGGAGATGCCCAAGCTTTGTGAGTATGTGACCTCGAAAGGAGAAGCTTCATCAACTCCAAGCAACACTGGATCTCTCCCTTGCTTCCCTCCAATCATGTGGCCAAACATGCAACACTAACAATGGTCATAACAGTTGATTGGTTGAGGAGTGAGCAAATGGTGTCAATCCATTGATCATTTGGGAAAGGAAACATTCCTAAGTGGCTTTTGGGTTGGTCAAACTACACAATGAAGATGTGAAGTCATCACAAGATGGGAGCTCTAGTAAACGCAGTGTCATTAGCCAATAATGACTAATGTTGTCCTTCGAGCATGCTTCGTGCCCTCATTAAGGTATGGTCTCCAAGCACTAATACCTTTTTAACTTCTGTAGGAGAGGTTGGAAATTCTCTCCTAGAGATGCGAGGCATTTTTGGCTTGTCAATTCAAGGAGCATACTACGAAGAGGTGGTTCTAAGCTACAAAGAGCTTACAGAGGATTTACCACCTTACTGTTTGCTTTTGTTTAAAGCCTTTGTCATGATAGAGAATTATGATCGTGTAACATATGCTGATTAGCTTGATTTTTTGGTACAATTGCAATCCACCATATGCCAATCCACTCAAGAGCTAACGATATCCAGATATGTCCGAGTTGAAGTATGATGGCGATGGGAATGTGATTTCAATTCCTAAACTTGACCGCCCATTGAAGTGGACATTTGGACATGTGAGAAAACTAGGGGGTGTACCAGAACAATGGGATCGACTTGGCATGTTAGATGTTGCTTTGGAGGTAAATGATAGAGAAAAACTTTTAATTATTGTTTATCTTTGTGTTTGGCTTGGCAGATTTGTTTTTCCAGATGGAGAAGAATTTGTCAAAGTTGGAACTTTCAAAGCCACAACTCAAATGGCAATCGGTGTTACCTACAGCTTGGTTCCTCCTATCTTGGCATGCATTTATCGTGGACTTCGACAACTGACAAAAGTGCTTGAAGGATCATGGGTACATGCAATCGAAAGCCCTACTTTTCTTGGACATTATTTATATGCATGTATTGGTTTTACATTTCCCCCACAACACTTTTGCAGCCAGATATGAAGCTTCTTTACCTATGGTTCAACAATTTTGTGGGGTTTTGAATGCATACCATCCATGGGAACCAGAAGTAGCAGATTGTCGTATAGTTTTACGAAGCAATCTATCCTCCAACAACTTTTGTTGGACTTTAGTGCCTCTACAAACCCACCCCAGACCTTGAGTTAAAGATGGGTAACAACAGGCTAACATTTTGGATTTCATGATGAGCATCAGAGCAGGTTATGTGGTGCTCCGCCAAGAAGGTAGCTTCACTAAAAAGTCTTACAATCTTCATCGATTTGCTAGACAGCATGGATTTCAGCAAAGGCTTCCAAGAAGGCATGTGAAATTGCCTCATGGTTGTGAAGTGTCAAATCTTTACCACCTTTGGTTATCTTTAATTCAAGTGCATAGTAACACATTTCTTCATATCCCCTCAGTTGAAGGCGAAGTAGCATCTAGGGTTGACCCAGCCTATTTGAAGTGGTGGAATGAAGAAGCTTTTCCTTCAATTTCTACAGTTTGCATCTAATTCTTAAAGGCTAGTGAGGCTAGAAATTTCATCTCATCCCTAATGAAGAACACTATGATTAGACCTCAAGGGAAAGGGAAACAGCTTCAGGCACTATTGTCTCCCTTGTAGAAGCAAAGTAATGCCAGCGACCTTAGTCCATCTTCAAAGAAGTAGACATGCAATAGAAGTCCCCAAAGAGTACCAAACTTTTTGTAACAATCACCTTCCATGCCTACTGAACCCCAAAGCACTAGTTAAGCTTTGTATGAAGGTAAGCACATTTCCTCACCTTTTAAAGAAATATCCTTTTTTATCTTAAAATTTTCTTTTTACTGACTTGATTTTTTTTTTTTTTTTGAGAAATATTTGGCTCACTAGAATTAAGAGTACTATTAAGAGACACAGAGATGATTTGTGCTTTGGATGATTTTCTTGAGATAGACACTCTTGAGAAACTTGGATCACTTCCAAGCCAAACTAATGGAGGAGTTCTATCCTTGAATGTTGGTGAGCAAGTAATTGTTGAAGATGGGGAAGTTGACTTTCATGATAGATGGCCAAGTATGAAAGAAACCATTGTACTTAGTTCTCCTGCCATGGCATCATCTAATTCAACAAAACTTAAGCCTACATTCTCTTACATCACAAAGCCTTTGGAGCCAATTAGCTCTCAAGCACTGGTGAAGCCCATCCTTCTTAAAGCTATGAGCAATCGTGCATAAGAGGTTTCACAAGGCTTGCAAAATGGCTTTTTTGGGCTTGGATAGTGACGGGCAAAGCGATCTTCTATGATCTTAGAAGCCCTCCAGCTCTATTTTCACATGGATGATGACCATTTACTCAAGATGATGGATGCTTACCTATCCAAGGTAAATCTTTACTTAGCAAAACAGGATGAAGTCTCTACCAGCTCGGATGTTGAAGAAAGAGATAAATCTCTTGCTATCTTATGAAAGGAGATCATCAAATCAGATCGTCCATCACTCTCTTTCAAAGGAAATCAATGAACTCACTGAGAAGAAAGGATCCCTAAAGACTAAGATTGAAAGCTTGAAGAATGAGCTAGATTCAGTTAAGTAGCAACATAATGATGTAACTTTCACACTTTATTTGCTCCTTGATAGAAGGCAAATGACAGAAGAACAATTCTAGTCCAACCAGGAAAAATTGATAAAGTTAGAAAACTCCAAAGTTGTAGCCATTGAGACAGTTGCTGAAGTGGAGAGAATGCGACAAGACCTTGAAACTGAGTTTGAAGCCATAACAAATGGGGCTTGGGTTGAAAACAACATGTGATGTTGTTCATTTTGTATTCTTTCTTTTTTATTAGACTTTGAACATTCCTTTTCAAAGACTTGTTGAATTTTTGCTCTAGCCACTTTGTGAATAAATAAGATGCATTTTCTTCACTTTTGTTGTTCTCTTTGCTTTGCTTTGTTTGCTTGACATAGACATTTCTCCCTTTGTTGGAATACTTGAAATGAAATGAACCATAATTAAAAGCAAACTTAAATTTATTTTAAGAATTTGGCTAAACTTGGAAAAAACACTAAACTACCTACGTACCCTTTTTTGGGGATCAAGTCAAATGTAGTTCAAAGTTGCTTTTCTTTTTATTTTTTAGCCGTTCACAATTTATACTCTTACGGGCTAGGGGTATTACATTCTTTTTTCTTCAGGAACTTTCCATTAATGGGACCAATCTGATGACCATCTCTGTCAACAATCCTGTTGGCACCACTGTTGTGAACTTCTGTCACGACATAAGGATCATCCCATTTTGAAGTAAACTTGCTCCCTAAATGACGAGTGATGACAATTGACCTTCGAACAACTAACACCACATCTCCAACTTGAAAATGCCCTTAGTCAAACCTTTTTGTTGAATGCCTTGGACAATCTAGCTTGATAACATTCCAAGTGTTGTTGAGTTTCCAACCTTCTCTCATCTAACACTTCCAATTCTTATAAGCAAAGCTTGGAATTCTATTCATCAGTAAGACCTTCTAGAATGGCAATCCTAAGAGATGGAATTTAGCATTCCAAAGGGAGAACAGGCTCAACTCTATACACAAGGGAATAAGGAGTTGCTTTTGTTGGAGTACGGTGAGTCATTCAATATGTCCAAAATGCTTCACCAATTCTTTCATTCCAATCCCATTTTGACTTTGAAACAACCTTCTTAAGGAGATTGCAAAGGGTCTTATTAAAAGCTTCCACTAGTCCATTCGCATCGGCATTGTACATGGAGGAATAATGCTTGGCAAACTTGAAACTTGTACACAACTTGTCCATTAGACTATTGCTAAAAGGCTTGCCATTATTTGTAATTATGTACCTTGGAACACCATACCAGTATATGATATTGACTCGAATGAAGTCAACAACATTTTTCTTTTTAACTTCTCTCCAAGGTACAACTTTCGCCCATTTGGAGAAATAATCAGTTGCTGCCAAGATATATGCATTCCCAACTGAGGATTTTGGCATTATGGGCCCAATCACATCTAAACCCCAAGCATCAAAGGGTCATGATGCAATTGTTGGATGTAAAGGCTTCGGTGGCTGATGGATAAAGTTTGCATGAAATTGACATGCTTCACATTTCTTCACATATTCCATACAATCCTTTACCTTTGTTGGCCAATAGGATTCTATTATTCTTATTTGGTAGTGAAGTTTTGGGCCAGACTAATGAGCTCCACAAATTCCAAAATGCACCTCCTCAATCACTTGGGATGATTCCTCTCCATCCAAACATCTAAGGAGAACTCCATCAAAAGATTGCCAATAGAGGGTGTTAGAAAAGTAAACAAAACGTAGAGCCTTCCTCCAATGAAAAAGACTAAAACAACATTACTTTCTACATCTTCAGATGTTAGTTGAGGTGAAATCCACCATTAGGACACAGAAACAGTGACTTCTTGATTATCGGGACTTGCAATGATAGCAGCTAAATTAGCCAAAGCATTTGCTTGCCTATTTTGACTTCTAGGAACGTGGGCAATTAAGACATGATCAAATTTCTTGAGGAGTTGAGAGGCATATTGAAAGTATGGGACAAGATCTGGTTTTCGAACATTAAACTCCTTTATGAGTTGATTCACTACCAAGCTTGAGTCCCCATAAACATTGAGTTGGTAAATGTTCATTTCAAGAGCCATCTCCATGCCCACAATTATTGGAACATTGTTCTCTTAAAGTAAAAGAGAATGGTATTACTTCATTACTTCATTTTTTAACGTTAAAAACTCCACACTAGCCCCAGCACCATCTCTTCTTGATGCTCCATCGAAGTAGAGATTCCATGATGGCAATAAATCTACAAAGAACATTTCCTCATCTGGAAAACCCTGTAACAACTCCCATTTGGCTGGAATTGGATGATCTATAAGAAAATCAGCTAAGGCTTGTCCTTTTATCGCCTTTTGTGGCACATAAATTATTTCAAATTCAGACAATAACAGTGCCCACTTTTCTAATCTACCAAAAAGCACTAGTTTTGACATGATGTATTTTAAAGGG
>BPVZ01000034.1:2076395-2089601 GCA_020521535.1 Rubroshorea leprosula
AAAAAAATGCAAACGTGGGGTTGGAGGGCTTATTTGCCACCTTTTTAATTCAGGGGCTTGTCATTTGCTATTGAAAAAGTTAAGGGGCTTAAGAAGGGGTTTTGCTTTTCAAGTTTCTTGTCGATTTCCTTGTTTCTTTCCAGACCGGTTAGGGTCTAGAAAATTCTATACAAACTTCTGGAAAATTTTGAAAATATAACTTCTTATTTTGGTTAATAACCGGTTTAATTTAGTTGAAATAGAGCTTGTGATTACTTAGAACGGGGTGTGCATATTGCATGTTTGTTGCTAACAGGGAGGAAGTCTAGTTTTTAAAGGAGACTCTGTTGAATTTTTAGGAATGCCTTATAAATTAATTGAAATTAAAGTGAGTTTTTTTATTAATATACAAATTATTGATCTTGATTAGTAACATATTTAATTTAGTTGAAATAGTGCTATTTATGATGATCTAGATGAAGTTGTCTATATTGTGCGTTAATTTGTTGTTAACATGGAGGAAGTTTAGTTTTTAAGGGAAACTTTGTTGAATTTTTAGGAATGCTCAATGAATTAATTGAAATTAATGTGAATTCTAATATTACTAAATATAAATTCTTGATCTTGACTAGTAATAGGTTTCATTTGATTGAAATAGCATAATATGTGATTATCTAAATCAGGTTGCATATATTGTGTGTTTATTGTTAATAAAGAGGAAGTCCAATTTTTAAAGGAGACTATAGAATTTTTAAGAATCTATTATGAATTAATCAAAATTAATATAAATTCTAAATTTTACTAAATACAAATTTTTTATTTGGTTACTGACAAATTTAATTTAATTGAATTATGGTATCTGTCTTATTAAAAAAAGTGTTATGTATTGTACATTTGTTTTTAATATTGTTGTAGCTAAAATTTGATAGAAGATTTTGTGGAATTTCTTGAAAATCAAAAAGGAAAATTATTATCATAATTTCCCTATTGTATTAAATGTACGTTACACATAGTGAAGAAGTAAAGTTTTTAAGAAAGGTACCCAAAATAAGACTATACAAAATTTAGGTGATAAATAGTGATCAAATCTAGAATTCCACCTCTTTAATATCTTTGTTTTCTTCATTTAAGTTGTATTGCATTCAAAAGTTTAAGCTGTTGCGATTCGACACAATGATAATGCATTGAGACATAGTTTGGTTCGTTAGGCTAGAAGGGGTGATTATGGTACTATTATTCGGACCGAAAATGGTCTGGAAAACTATTTCAGACCACTACTAGTCCCTATAGATCAAAACTTCCAAAACCTTCCCATCCTCTTTCACTTTTCCATTTTGCATTTAAGAAAATGAGTCATTTCCTATGACATGATTTTATTAATTAAAGTTTAATGTCTATTCCATAGGCCTGATGAGGTGTTCTAGTCCTATTATTCAAACTGTAATCCCTCTGAATAATTATTTCAGACCATCTTTGGTCCAATAAATTGATGCCTTTTGTCACGCCCCAGAACCTAAATCCGAGGACGTGGCAGACGCCGTGCACTCGGGAGACGGGTCCCATAAGTGCACTAGGCTCAGAACTTATTCAAATCACAACATCTCAAGAATAAAATCTAAAATTTCATATCCAATAGAATGACTAGCCTTCTACCTCGTCACTCCCCTTGGTTTCCCCGCCCTCGGTTTCGCTTCCTGAAATGGTGGACAAGGAAAACTATGAGATAACTGAGTAAGTAAATATGGATAGCCCTTGAGTAAAATTTTAGCATGCCTAATAAACAGCTTAACATATCAAAACATTCAATGATAAACCGTTAATGCAGAAGAAAATTCAGTTCAATAGCAAAGCGTTCAATGACAAACCGTTTATGCATAATAAAACTCATCAGTAGTCTCATCTATAGGTCATGGCCAGCGTTTATAAACCTCCCACTAGTGGGCACAGTAGTAGTACCAGTGTTTAACAACTCCCATTGGCAAGCGTCAGTAATAACCAATGTTTAACCCCATTGGCAAGGTTACAGAAGTACCAATGTTTAATAAACTCCCACTGGCAGGCGTCAGTAATTACCAATGTATTATCCCATTGGCAGGACTGCAGAATGGACCGATCATATCAGTAAACATGTCGACATGTGCTAGTGTTATAAACCTCCCACTAGCGGGCACAGTAATACATGACCATATCAGAGACAAAACCATGCAGGAGTTCCAAAAAAATCCGTAATTCACAATCAATCTCAAATTTCAGAATAAACCAAAAAATTTCCATGTGAGCATGGATTTAACAGAAAACTCAGAACTTACAAAATTCTCAGTTCATCAAAGCAGTTTAGTAAATTCCAAATAGGCATGCTCTACTCCAGAAAAACAATGAAATTCTCATTTTCATTCCAATCATGCTCAATTCCAGAAAATCATAATTTTCATAAAAATCATCACAATTTTCATTTCAATTTAATCACACTCAGATGCTGATAAAATCAATTTAAAACCAATTTAAACCTTGCCACCATCTCAAAAACAATTTAAAACATGCTTTGAAATCGAAGGGCTTTACCATAATTTACTTACCTCACTCGCACAAAACAAAAGGCTTAACCCAAGTGCTATGGTGACAGAATGATCAAAACCTAATCAAAATATCCAAGAGTTAATACCACACTACCACAAATTCACAGTGGAATCATCTTTAGCACTACCCCTAATAATCACGGTGCTATTTCTATCAATCTCCACATGACCGGACATCTCCAAATTTGTTCTTATATTACAAACTAAACATTTAAAATTCCCGTTAATTGTTGACCCTCGGTGTGTGAACAGTGCCCATGAACAGTACTTATACTTCCAAAATTGGCAAAACAACAACTAATCTCACGGTATTTTCTCCAAAATCTCACAACAATCATAATAAGCTAATTTTCTACATTAAGCAAGCTTAAAACCATTGTTTTAAGGCTGCCAAAACTCCCCTATTTCAACAGCAATTTCCAACAGGCAAAATGGAGGAACCGAGCTTGGCAAGGCAATAGCTAATTCATGGGATTTTCTCTAGACATCACAACAGCCTAATTGACAAATTCCTACATAAACCAAGCACAAAAATACATCTAAAATGCTGCCAAATGCTACTGGAATTTCCTCCCCCATTTTAGCAAAATTCGTAAGCACAGGGCAGCACTTAATGGACAAAACCCAGCAATTAAATGGGTAATTTTAGGCTTAGAGGAGCTATCACATACCATAATTTCCAGCTAAAACCGGAGATGGTAGGGAGAAGAAGCCGGCGGCATCTGCAGGGAACTCACAGAAATCTACCCAAAAATTGAAGGAAATAAACAATTAAAGTAAACCCAGCCTAAATCAAGGTTAAAGAGATCATTTCTTGGTTGAATCTTACCAAAAACCAGAGCAATTCTGTAATTGCACTAAACCAGAAGTCCTTCTTCGGTCCGCGCTTGCACTTTGGGAAAACCTGCAAAGCCCCGAGGTGGAACTCGGGGTAGACACTCCGATGCTTAAGTCAGCAATAATCGGGGCTACCTTTAGAGCGGAGATAAAAAGAGCTTAGGGTTGGTTTCAATTACCTTTTTGACGTGGCCCGGGGGGGTATTTATAGGATCCAATGAGGAACCCACGTGTCATGCCAAGCAAGATAATTGGAGCTTGACGTGTCCATCCAGACGATTATTCTGGGACCGGGAATTTGAGAGGTATTCAGATGCACGAGCGTCCACCAAACTTGCTGTGCCACGCATCATAAGGAATCAGATGCGGGCATGCTTATTGTCATTGTCATGCAGCTAATTGAGCGGGAAGCTTTGGATTTATTCCTCACTTCAATCATAAAGGAATTACTGTAGTAGTCCGAGGCTTGGCACCTCGGACCTGTCCTTACACTATTCCCCCCCCCGAAGTCATTCACTTGTGAATGATATTGCTGGGGATAATGAGGGGAGTGCATGAACAAAGAAATTACGGATAAGTCATGGAAGTATAAGGAAGAAAGCTGTAATTTAAATTTAGACATAGCCGTAGCTAATAATGAAATACATAACAGTCGGTCATACTGGGGTGCCTTAAATGGAATATGACCAGAGCGATCACGGCTGTGGTCGTGGTGAAAATAATGACCGGAGTCATAATGTAAAAAATGAAGACCAAAGTTATAATGGAGCCAAGGTCATAATAAAAAATGATAACTGGAGTTATAAAGGCCAAGGCCGTGATGGAAAATGATGACCAGAGTCATAATGGCCGGAGCCGTAACAAAATATGATGACCGGAGTCATAAGGGCCAGAGCCGAGGTAGAGTATGTGACATGTGGTCGTAGTAACCAGGACCGAAGTAGAACATGTCTCTGTGGCCGGAGCCAAAGTAAAACACTTTGCCCGTCAAAAAGTGTAATTGTAAAAGTAAGTAGAAGTGCTGAGCTGGGCTTAAAATATGATGACCGGAGTCATAATGGCCGGAGCTGTAATAAAATATAATGACCATAGTCATAATGGCCGTAGCCGAAATAAAATGTGTGATATTGGGTCACTATGACCGAAGCCGATGTGAAATATAATGCATGATTATTGTGGTCGAAGTCGAGGTGAAACACTTACAAAATTGAGAATGTATAAAAGTGAACAAAGGTATTGAAATGGGCGTAAATGGGCTCGTGTAAAAATACTGACATGGGTGTGACAGTTGTCCTTGGAATGACGTGTGCAGTAAATGTTGCCGTAAAAAGATAACTGCAACAGTTAAACGGTCAAAAATTAATTAAAAAAAAAACGAACCGTCAAATTCAAAACGGTACCGTTTGGGGTTGACCGTCGAATTCTGAACGGTGCGAATAGGAACCGTAAGATTAAATGAATCTCAGCCGTTGAGATTTAATTTTGCCCAGAAGTATAAATAAACATTTTTTCTACAAAGGGAGGTTTACTTGCATTCCTTTCTCTGCAAAACATCTGCAAAAAGCTTTATTGTGCGTTTCCTGTGTGTAAACTACGGTAACAACTGGGGATCTCTACATCAAATCTTTCGAAACCGAAATCAGGTAATGTATACGAATTTTTGATTTTAAGTTAATCGAAGTGTCTCTCTCCTTTCTCCCTTCCTGTGATTGATTTAGAGTCCTTTGAAGGAAGTTAGGGTTAGAGGCGAGAAGGATTTTGAATGTGCAACAAAGGGGTTTTTTTTTTTTTTTATGTGGGATCCTGATTTATTCCTCCCCACTACTTCGTGCAGAGTTTGAGAAAATGTCCTCAGAAGGAACAGAAAGTGTAGTTGGGAGTGAGGTGATGCCCCTGGACTATGGGAACATGGACGCAGAGAGTAGTCTATCTCCATCTAGTTCGGAGAAAATAGTAGAGGGGGTGAGAGGAGATGAGGTGGTGGAGGTTGGGGAGAGAGAGGTGGTAGAGGTGGGGAGGAATGAGGTGGTAGGGGTTAGGGTAGATAGCATACCCATCACCGTAGTAGAAGTAGAGGGTAGAGGAGAGAGGAATTATGATGTGAATGCAGAGATAGTGGAGGAGGTGAAGCAGTACAGATCTGAGCTAAGGACCAGGGATAGCCTGGGTCACTTAGTAGAAAATTACGAGATCTCATCTCGAGTGTTAGTTAGGCCAGCTGGGGTAGAGGAGAGGGCGTGCTCTGCTCCTCGGGATCACTGGTTGCCTGTGTATTCCCACTATTTGATAGCGGGACTCAGGTTTCCACTTCCTGAGTTGCTAGTGGGTTTATTGTTAGATTACAACATAGGGTTGACACAGTTGGTCCCCAACGCAATGAGGGTAATAATAGGATTTTTAGTCTATTGCCAAGCTCAGGGGATTAGCATGCCAACTGTAAATATGTTTAAGTATTTTTTTGGTTTTAAAGGGGGGTAGTAAGAGAGATAAGGGGTGGTATTATTTCACCCCAAGGGTAGCTAGTAAGGAGAGTAGGTCATTGTTTACGGCAGGTCCTTCATCCATTAAAGGATGGAAGGAGAAATTCTTTTTCGTAGATGATACGGAGTGGGGAAAAGGGGATGCTGAGGTGAGGGAGTTAGCCTCTTGGAAGGCCAAAAGGGCCAACCAGAATAGGTTTAGCTTAAATGAGGATGAAGAGGAGGAAGTGGGGAGGTTGGTGAGGAGGGGGGGATTTATTAAACATTTTGGACCTCACCAGCGCACAATGCATAGAAGCTGCCGAGCTCTATGGGCCAAGCGCTTTGAGTGAAGGTTGGTTTAGTTCTGCATTGTAGTGCTGAATGTAGAGTAATGTAGAGTATAGAACTGTGATTGATATTGTGTATTCTTGCTTTGCAGCTGAAATGGACCAGTTCTTGAACACTGTTGGAGGAGCGGCCATCCCCAAGAAGCCAAGGAAGAAGTCAAAGACTTCAACCAAACAAGTGGATGAGGGGAGGACCAGGAAAGAGGCAATGCTTGCGGCTTCAACTGAGACGGAGGAGGAGGTGCCACAGCTGAAGAGGAAAGGCTGGGAGGAGAGAAGGGCACTGCAGAAGAAGCAGAGGGTGGTGGAGGAAGAGACGGGGAATGAGGTCCCTGTGTTCGTACCTCAGCCTTCTCCTGTTGAGCTGGACCCTGAGCTCAGACAGTTGGAGGAGGGGGCTAAGGTACGAGCTCCTGGTAAGGGAAAGGGCCTTATTCCCCCACTAGGGCCTCAGAGCAGCCTGTTCGAGGCAAAGAACATAACGGGGGCTAGGTGGTTCATCAACAACACCTTCCCCGAGGTGGACCAAAGCAACGCGCGGGAGGAAGCTCTGAGGTATAGTGGGGCATCTGTTGTGAAGCACGATCTAGAGGTATGTTAAAGTATTAATGTTGTTTAGTTAATTTGTGTCGCCTTCTCTTCGTTCTTTTTAAACTTCAGTTTTGATCTGCAGAGCGCGAGCTGGGTGAATGGTCTAGCCCAGGAATTTAGGGAGAGCCTGAAAGATCGCACACTCTTGCAGAGGCAGCGGGACCAACTGCAGAAGGAGAAGGAGGAGTTGGAGAAGAAAAATAAGGAGCTGCAAGAGTCTCTGAACGAGGTGGTTCCAACCGTCTCACAGTTGGAGCAGGAGAGGGCATCCCTGAGCACCAAGCTCACTTTTGAGGAGAGCAAACGGAGGATCGCTGAAAGCGAGCGTGAGGCTCAGGCGCAAGAAATGAAGCTGATGACGGAGGCATTCAAGGAGCTGAAGGGGAACATGCGGAAGGGGAACATGCGGAAGTTGGTGCATAATGGGATGAAGGAGCACATCAGCAACTTCATCAGTTCTAGCTCCTTTGATAGCATCGTCAACTTGTACTGGCTGCCCACTGCCATCATCGCTTTCACAGACTGCAGAAAGAAGGTGAAGGCTGAATATCCCGAAGTGGATGTGACAAAGATCACCTTCAGCGAGCAAGAAGGAGGAGTGGAGGAGGATGGCGAGAGCATGTCAGCAGAATTCCGTCCTCAGATTAAGCTGTGGTGGGAGGATGATGCAGACGGTCTTGCTGTTTTTCCTCCACAGTTCGACTTCGAGTTCGTTGCAGTGGAGGAAGGAGGGGCAGAAGTAGAGGAGGACGAGATGGAGGCAGGAGTGGAGGGAACTGAAGTGGGTGAGGTCCAACTAGTTCCAGAAGTGGAGATTCATCCAGTTCCTTCTGACGATGAGCAGCCTCCTCTGCCGGACGAGCAGCAGCCAACTCAGCCACCTCCTTCAGCTAAGCAGGAGCCAGTGGAGCCACCTCTCCCATCAAGGAAATAATTTTGTTTTTTGATTTTTTGTAAAGACAGTAAAACAGTTTGTAATATTTATGTTATTCTGAATGAAAATTCATTTTTGAAATTATGTGTTTATTTATGTTTGGCTGCTTATTATTATATATTGATAGAAGAACTGTGACTACTTTAAAAAAGAAAGTTAATAAAAAGAAGTTAATCACTTCAGAAACGAACTACAGAGAAAGAAACCTCTTCAAGTGAGTTAAGAACAAGTACATCACTGTAAATGAATAAAGGGGAAATAAAGCACTTCATATGTGAAGTGACATTTATTAATCAGAGGTGAGGTTCAAGAAATGAAAGAACTAATTGACCTCGGGTACATAGAATAAGAAGTAAAATGAATCTCAACAAACACGAAGTGAGAAGTGTAAAGAACAGTAAGACCTAGAACAGTAAGACCTAGAACACTTGAAAGAATTTTATTAGGGGTAAAATTTCTTCAAGTTATTGACATTCCAGACTCTAGGAACTCTCTTTCCTTCAGCGTCTTCGAGAATATAGGCACCAGGATGTGGCACTTCGGCCACAGCATAAGGGCCTTCCCAATTTGGGGCAAGTTTGCCGAAACGAGTTTCAAACCCCGTTAGGCCAGCTTTTCTGAGAACAAGGTCTCCTACTTTGAAAGTTCGAGGGCGGACCTGTTTATTGTAGAAGTTGGCTAGCTTCTGCTTGTATACAAGAGTTCGAAGCCGAGCTTCTTCTCTGACTTCGGCAAGCAGATCAAGGTTTTCCCGAAGCAGTTGTCCATTTCGCCCTTCATCGAAATGGGTGACCCGGAAGCTTGGGACTCCTATTTCAACAGGAATGACTGCTTCGGTACCAAAGGCCAAGTGGTAGGGTGTTTCACCTATTTCAGTTGATTATAACTTTAGAATGCGCTTTATGCATTATGCATATTTGCTCTAAGGTAAAGCATAACAGAAAAAGTAAAATAATATAGAAATTATTCAAATAAACTCTGTTTAAAGTAGTACCTGTGGCAGTTCGGCTTGTGGTTCTGTATGCCCAGAGGACGTTGTTGAGCTCGTCTACCCACTTAGCCTTATGCTGTTCCAATCTCGGCTTTATACCTTCTAAAATGCATTTGTTAACAGATTCAACCATGCCATTGGACTCCGGATGGTAAACAGAGGTGAACTGTAACTTAATCCCATAACTGGAACAGAAATCTCGGAATGAGGAGCAATTGAATTGAGTTCCATTATCAGCCACAATCTGATTCGGGATCCCATATCTGCAGATGATCGAGCTGAAAACAAAATCTTCGACCTTCTTAGAGGTAAGACTAGATAAAGGCCAAGCTTCAACCCATTTTGTAAAATAATCCACACCAACAACGAAATGGGTTACACCACCAACCCCTTTCACGAATGGGCCTAAAAGATCCAATCCCCACTGAGCAAATGGCCACGGTGCTACCATGTTCATGAGTTCTTCTGCCGGTTGGTGAGTCAGATGTCTGAAGAATTGACATTTTGGGCATTTCTGAACAAAGTAAGTGGCATCTTTATACATGTTTGGCCAGTAATATCCTTGCCTTAAGACTTTGTGAGCCAAAGTCCTAGCACCGACATGGCTCCCACAGACACCTTCATGCACCTCTCGAAGTGCATATTCAGCTTCATAGGGGTTTAAACACCGTAGAAGAGGAAGTGAGAAAGATCTCTTATACAGGACCCCATCAACGAGGGTATACCGAGATGCTTTCTTTCTCAACTTCATTGCCTCCTGCCTATCTTCAGGTACTATCCCATCTCGCAAAAAGGAGACGATTGAATCAGTCCAGCTCGGCGTGTCTGGGTTTGTGCTAATCTCCATCACCCGAGGCTTCATGAAGCTTGGTTCGTCTAAGATCTCTACAAAAATGGATTTGGAACTTAAAGAGCTATCAGAGGCAAACTTGGAGAGTGAATCTGCTTGTTCATTCTCAGCTCGGGGGATTTTGCTCAAACAGAATTTCTGGAATTTGCACTTCAGCTAGGCCACCAAGGCTACATACTTCACCATCACAGGATCAACAACTTCACAGATAGAGTTGATTTGGTTTACTACCAGCTGGGAATCACTGTATACTTGAATTGCATTGATTTTCAGCTCCAATGCTAGTTGCAAACCAAGTAGTAGAGCTTCATACTCAGCCATGTTATTTGTCCCATCAAAGTTAAACTTCAGGGCATGTTCACTTCAGTATCCCTCTGGACCAATCAAGAGAGCGCCAGCCCCTGAACCCTTGCTACTAGATGCTCCATCAACATATAAGGTCCAATCGTTGGGCTCTGGATTAGAGGTTGAAGGACATGGAGTACATTCGACAATGAAATCTGCTAATGCTTAGGCTCGAATGGCCAATCTCTGCTGAAACGTTATCTCAAACTCTCCCAGTTCTACTGCCCACTTAATTAATCTTCCGGAACATTCTGGTTTTTGCAGAATCTACCGGAGAGGTTGATCTGTGAGAACGATGATTGGGTGTGACTGGAAATATGGCCTCAATTTCCTTGCCGAAGTGACAACTGCTAGTGCTGCTTTCTCCGCTATAGGATACCTCAGCTCTGCCCCATGCAGTACACTGCTAATATAATAGATTGGTTTTTGCTGCTTGGCTTCTTCTCTCACCAGAACTGAACTAATCGCTTCATCTGAAATCCCCAGATACACATAAAGAATCTCCCCATCGATGGCCTTAGTCAATAGAGGTGGCGAGCTAAGATAAGACTTCAGCTCATCGAATGCAGTTTGGCACTCCTGACTCCATTCAAATTTCTTTTGTTTTCCGGATTCATCCTTCTGGGCGGCCGACCTCATAATCTTGAAGAATGGCAGACACTTATCTGCTGACTTCGATATGAATCGATGAAGAGCTGCCACTCCTCCAGTCAACCTCTGTATATCTGTTATTCATTTCGGCGGCTCCATGTTGGCAATTGCTCTGATTTTCTCTGGATTGACCTCAATCCCTCTTCGGGACACCATGAAACCCAAAAACTTTCCAGACTCCACGCCGAAAATACATTTGGCTGGATTCAACCGCATTTTGTTCTTTCTGAGGTTGTTGAAGGTTTCATCGAGATCGGCTAGATGGTCTTCTGCTTTCCAGCTCTTTACTACGATGTCATCGACAAACACCTCCAGATTCTTGCCGATTTGAGCTAGGAAGACGATGGTCACCATTTTCTGATAAGTAGCACCAGCGTTCTTTAAGCCAAATGGCATCATGACATAGCAATAAATTTCATCGCCAGCATAGAACGAGGTTTTCTCTTCATCTTCGGGAGCCATTGGCACCTGGTGATACCCAGAATATGCATCCAAGAGGCTTAACCTCTCATTGCCTGAAGCTGCTTCAACTAATTTGTTAATGCTCGGCATCAGATAGCAATCCTTGGGGCAGGCGTGGTTAAGATTTGTATAATCAATGCACATTCGCCATTTACCATTTACCTTCTTCACCAGGACTGGGTTAGCCACCCATTCACAGTAATCAACTTTCCTGACAAAACCAGCCTGTAGGAGCTTCTCCACCTTTTCTTTAATAGCCTGAAGCCTCTCACCCCCAAAGAGACGCCGCTTCTGGGCCACTGGTTTCTTCAATGGGTTGGTACTGAGCTTATGTTGACATACTGAATTTGGAATTCCTGGCATATCTACCGAAGTCCATGCGAATACATCATTATTGGCTCGGAGAAAAGCTATTAACTCTGCCTTTTCCTCTGGGTTCAATCTAGTTCCAATCTGTATCTTTCGGCTCGGATCTCTGTCATCAACGAGCACTTCTTCAACATCTTCGACTGGAGCAGCTCTAGCTTCATCGTCCGGTCGATTATTGACGATCTCTACACCCATAACTTGCTGATTATCAGGAATTCACTAGGGAATGGCCTCGGGTGTCTGATCTTTGCCCTTCGTTGGTTGTGTTACTGAGGTGATATAACAATGTCTCGCCACCTCTTGGTTTCCTCGCAGTGTTGCTATTCCCATAAGAGTTGGGAACTTCATGCAGAGGTGAGATTGGGAAACCACAGCTCGGATTTCAATCAATGTAGGTCGGCCAATGACAATGTTGAAAGAGGACGCCATCTTGACGATAAGGAACCGGACTGAAGGGCTTACATAAGTCCGGCCACTCCCAAAAGCCACATGGAGGGTAAGAACTCCTTCTACCGGAACAGGTTGGTTGTTGAAACCATAGATAGGACCATCATATTTCTGCAACAATGCTGGATCTAGTCCCAGACTCTCGAAACAGTGGAAGTACATGATGTCTGGTGCACTCCCAGTGTCAACAAGGACACGCTGTACTTCACAGTTATTGATCATGACAATAGTGACCAGAGGATCATTGTGGGGTGTAACAACTGTGTCGAGGTCAGCAGATGTGAAAGTAATGGGTTGATTCTTCCACTCAGCATCGTCAATCTTCCGCTTCTGAGCTCGGTTTTGATGTTTAACCTCTCTAACATACAGCTTTCGCTGCTTAGAGCTCAGTCCACCTGCTTCAAGGCCTCCCGTAATCATATGTATGATTCTAGCTGGTGGTGGGAGCGGAGGTGGGGCTTGCTGATATCCCACACCTTGCCTATTTGGGGGATTGCGGACTCCTTGAGGCTGTGGCCTCTGTTCTCTGACAAACCTCGGCTGTTCAGCTCTCTAAACATACTCATTCAGCATTCCCTTCTGAGCTAAACTTTCTAGTTCGGACTTTAAACTATTACACTGCTCTGTAGTATGGTCGTGATCCTGGTGAAAATCACAATATCTGGTATGGTCTCGACTAGCAACAGCAGTTCGCATTGGGCCAGGACGTCTCAAGTCCATTTTGTTCTTAATATGCATAAAAATTTGTGACCTTGGCAGATTAAAGGGAGTCCAATTAACTGGAGGTTTACCTGCAGATTGTTGCGGGGGTGTGGAGTTCGGCCTTTCGAATCTCGGTGGGGAGGTCAACACTAGACCTCGGTTCTGCGCCATCCTCATCCTTTTCCGGCTCGGATTGTCATCTTTCCACTTTGGGTTCTGGTTCTTAGTGGGAGTCGGATTCTGCGCCAGGGCATACTCCTCAGCGGTTATAAACTTCAGAGACCTATCGTTCACCTCACTGAAGGTGGTGGCAGCATGTTTAATCAAATTGTCTCTGAACCTATCATGCTTAAGACCGGAGATCACAACTGCAATCCCCATAGCTTGATCAAAGGAACTAACCTCCAATACCGCATCATTGAACCTGCTCATATAGTTCTTGAGAGATTCTCCATCCCTTTGTTTATGTCACGCCCCAAACCGAGAGCGAAACAGACGCCGTGCACTCGTGAGCGGGGCCCACAAATGCACAAGGCTCGAGACCTATTGAGTTCTTACTTAGCAATTCAGGTAATTCAAATCTAAGCCTTTTTACTTTACCAAATAGTTACCAGTGAATGTACAAAATTGTCACTTTATATATACAATCATGACTAACACTAA
>BPVZ01000034.1:2107781-2129139 GCA_020521535.1 Rubroshorea leprosula
AAAAAAAAGAAATGCAAAGGCGTGCAAGTGCAATGCCACGCAAGCCAATGACAAATGGCATCACAAAATCAGTTAGCAAAGGGGCTGATCGCACCCAATGTGAGGTTGGAGGGCTTATTTGCTACTTTTTTTAATTTAGGGGCTTGTCACTTATTGTTGAAAAAGTTGAGGGGCTTAAGAAGGATTTTTGCCAACTTAAAACCATAATCAACAAGAAAATCCAACAATCACATCTGTTCTCTGCAGAGATTTTAAACAACCAAAAATAACAACCCAAAAAAGTCTACGTTTCCAGACCATTTACGGTTTGAAAAAAATTTCAATAATATTATATTTATTACTATAATTTTTTTTTTTTGTTAATTGCTATTTTGGAATTATTATATAGACAGTAAATGGTCTAAAATATGTTGGTGCTTTCTTTTCCAATTCATGCCGTTTTTTATTCAAACTGTAATCGGTTTCGAAAAACTAATTACCAATTCTCTCCGTGTGAACTTCGTTCATTATTTTACCGGACCGGTTCCAGACTTAATTATTTTTGTTTAGACCGTTCATTGCAGTCTAAAATATTTCGGTCTAAATAATCTATTTTTCTAGTAGTGAGTTAAACTAATTATATTTATATTATATTTTATTAACTAACCTAGCTAGATATTGACTTATATATCAAATCAGATGGTGTTTGAATTGTTTTGTATTCTGTTGTTGTCACTTACTCACTTGCACTTTATCTATAATCTATAATAATAATTAAATGTATGTATATAGGAAAGGTCTAATGTTACCCGACATTTTGTTTTCTATTTTCTAGGGACGGAAGAACATTTGTATCTTTTTTTATTTTTTGTCTTGAGCTACATAATGGGAGACAACTCTCTCTCAACCCTTAATTCACCAAACTCATTGTTGACATTAAAAAATTTGTTAAGGTTAAAATATATATACTCTAGTAAAAATCTTGAAAGTTGGCATAATAAATCTTGAAAGTTGGCATAATAAATCTTTAAAGAGATATTTTCTCTTTAAATTAAAATAATAATAATATTATTAAAATGACCAAATTATCCTTAAAATGATGGTTATTAGAGGTCATTTGGCAAGGCTCCTTTGGCTATAAATAGACCATCATTTGATGAAAAAAAAGGGAAGGAAGAAGGAGAAAAGGAGAGGAATGACAAGCTTCAAGCCCCCTCTACAATTCTCGAAGTTCCAAACCCCAACTTGGGGAGATTTCAACCTCCTGCCAAGGATAAGCTTCAAATCCATGTCAAGGAGGAAAAGTTTCAAGTGCAAGTCTTAAATCCCTCGGAGGACAAGAACAAACTTTGGCCCTTACCCTTCTAAATTCAATTGTTAATTAGAGGATCGTGTTGTTCTAGGATGTGTCACTCTTCAAAACTCAAGCATGTGCATTGCAGTATTCCAAATCAGAGATTGTTTCCCATTTTCCTTCAAATTCATTATAATTTGTATTTATTTTGCAAATCAATACATATTATTTGATTTTGCACATTTTGTGACTCCACATCTTTGGCGACTCCACTGGGGACATCTATGCCTCTTATCTATTGTTTAAAGAAATATACCACCATATCCTTTTAAGCATGGCAGACTCAAAGCAAGCTATAACTCTTCTTGCAACTCGAAAAACTCAAATCTTTTCCAATTAGTCCTCCTTGTTGACTCATGCCAAAGTCCACACGACAAGATCTAAGTTGGTGTCCCTCCTGAGGCAATTCACTAGAAGACACCATAAGGAGGTTGCAATGAAAAAATGGTCATTAGCCATCCAGTCGCCTTTCCAACCTATGAAGGATGTGGAGTACTTCTCCTTAGAATGCAATGAAGGTGAAGAAATCAATCTCAAGCCCAGTCATGTGCCTGCTTCAAAGTCAAGATGGGCCAACTATCCTTCTTCATCATCTAAGTCCCTTATACTTGCCTTGGTTACTAAAGTGATACCTAGTGACCTGGATGCTCTTCTCAAGGCTATAGAAGGCTTAATGAAAGTTGTGGCTGAAAAGGATGCCTAAATCAAGGAACTCCAAGAACACTTGGCGGCTCCACACTTGTCAAACCAAAAATAACCAAGCAGCATCAAGTTTAGCCACTGAAAAAACCATTGAAAACAAGGAAGACTTGTTGAGGACTTTAGATCAGGGTAAGCAAGTTGCCATGAAGGAAATCTTGGAGCAACAAAAGTAAGAGCAACTAGATCAAATAGTTTTCCAAAATGCTTTTTGTGACACTACTCATGCTATTGTGGCATCTCTTATGTTTCCACAACTTAAACTTTTGGTTGATGATGTCATTCGAGCTAGGTAAGGTGGGACTTCACAATCTTCACTTGTGTGTGCCAAGCCTTTTACTCGTAGGATTGATAATCTAAGCCTACTAGATGGTTATCAACCACCAAAATTCCAAAAGTTCAATGGGAAGGGCAACCCAAAACAACACATCACCCATTTTGTCGAAACATGCAACAATGTTGGCACCTACGAGGACCTCATGGTGAAACAGTTTGTCTGGTCCTTAGAGGATTTAGCCTTCAAATGGCACACTAACTTTCCTACTGGGTCAGTAAATAGTTAGGACTAACTAGAGTGGGAATTCTTGACATGTTTTTATAATACTAAGCATACTATTAGCTTGCCTGAGCTTGCTAGCACCAAGCAAAAGAAAGATGAGTCTATGATAGACTTCATTGAAAGATGGAAGAGTCTTGTCCTAAATTGTCAAGGAAAGATTAGTGAGGCCTCTTCTATTGATATGTGTATGCAAGGTATGCATTGGGGACTGCTATATAACCTTCAAGTTAACATGCCACATACCTTTGAAGAGTTGGCCACTCATGCCTATGACTTGGAAATTCAAATTACTAAGCATGGTAACTTTCTTCCAACATATGCTTGTGATAAAAAATAGTCTTGAAAGGATGTCAAAAAGGAGGTGAAGCCTTCAAAAGCAAAAGAAATTATGGCTGTCACAACAACACTTATAAAGATTTCACAATGAAAACCAAAGCCAAATCCTAAACAAAATGTCAAGATTGTTGAGGATCATGCCTGCAAGAAGAAGTCTACATTGAAGGAGTTGCAATAAAAGGAGCATCCATTTGTAGACTTTGAAGTGCCAACTATCTTTGAGCAATTGTTGGCACTTAACCTAATTGAACTTCTAACTCCTAAGCACCCAGAGGAAGTTAGGAGAGTGAATGATCCAAAATACTACAAGTATCATCGAATTGTGAGTCATCCAATTGGTAAATGTTTTGTATTGAAAGATTTCATAGTTCGTCTTGAGAAAGAAGGCAAAATACAACTACAAAGTGAAGAAGGTACCGCTACCACCAATGTTGCCATGGTCTCCTTCGGATCTTTCTGTCTAGTTCCACTCCTGCCTATTCAACCAACCCCACTGATGGTTCAGCCTAAGGAGTTTGGTCCCCACTTGCCCAAGGGGGCAATTCAAGTCAAATTTCTAACAAATGATGAAGAGAAGATAGCCTATGCTTATCTTGGCATGCCTACTTCTAAAGGTCCAGGCTCTCTTTCCTTATATGACCTCATGATGGTAAATCTTGAAGATTAGGAACCATCATTTGAGTCAGAAAATGAGGTTGGTGATGGTTGGTTAACCTTCATCAATAAGGGCAAAAAACATCATCAGCTAGTCTTTAGTGGAATGCTACTCCTAGATCCTTATAAGGTTACGTATGGTATCTATCCAGAGATAAAGTCGACTGGATGGTCTTTAAACTCTGAGTTTCTTGCCCTTAACAATGATGATGATGGGTGGATTCCAGTTTAGTCACGAAGAAGGAGGCATTGTTCATGACCCACATTGTCGACCATCAAACAAAATTATTCATTGCTTTCAGCTTTGCTAGCTCCACCAAAAAATCAAGAACGACATTAGGTAGTTAAAAAGAGGTCTGACTTGCAAACAAGACATCGACAAGTTCCTAAGAAAAGAAAGTCACTATTTGAGAAAGATGTGAACTCAAAAGAAAGAGCTATAGTTACTCTTTACAAATACTTTCCAAAGGGATATTTTTCTGAAAAGGTAGTATTTGTTAATGTCACAAGTTTTAAGACAGAATACAAACCATCACTTAAAAAAGAAGCTGAGGGTTACAAGAGCCAATCAAATAATCCCAAAGCTAATGGAAGTATGGAAAAATTGAAGCAACTTCCATGTGATTTACAATTATCCAAAGTCTTGCAACTTCCATGGGATACACACCTTGCTCTCATACAAGCTATGCTGACCTGAAAAAGTTCCAAGACTGCTAAACCAGAAACCAAGGTTGAGTGCTTAGGAACAATAACCTTCATAGATGAAGACCTACCGCTTAGAGCCCAAAAACATAACATGCCTCTTTTATTTGAGTGGCATTGTTCGAGATCACAAAGTGAATTGAATTCTGATCAATGATGGATCTGTTGTCACCATAATGCTAGTTTACACCATGAAGAAGATTGGAGTAATTGTCAATGAATTGATTAGCAATAAACTCATAAACCAAGGCTTTAACCAAAAGGGCCAATGTGAAATTGGCAAGATTTGTATCAATTTCCAAATTGCAAACATGGCAACCTCAGCTTTGTTCCATGTCATAGAGGCTAAAACATCATATGAGCTTCTTTTGGGATGAACATGGATTCATGAAAATAGGGTAGTTCTATTAACTTGGCATCAATGTTTTACATATTATTTTGATGGAAAAACAAAATGTGTTATGGTTGAGAAAGAGCCTTTCACTAAAGAGAGTCCCATTTTGTTGATGCCAAATTTTTTGAAAAGGAAGAAGATGATTCTGAAGCTCTTCCTATCAAGATGCCACAAATAAAGCAAAAGAATGATGGAAAAATCGTTGTTTGTCCTATAAAAGATCCATCTTCAAGTTCTGAAATTCATCTTTCAGTTAAGGATGTGAAGGTGCTCAAAAAAGATCTTGTGCTTCCATTGTCTGCACTCTCTAAGCTGGGTATTTCTAACCTAGTTATAAAAGAGGTGGTTGAAACAACCATAGCATGTGAAAAGCAACCTCAAGGATGGTTTGATCCGTGTGCTTAAATGTTGCTAAAAAAGGTTGGTTTCAAAGAAGGAGAATCTCGACAAATTGGGGATTTGAACTCTATCCTCACAGGTACTCAAGCAACCCAAATTGGGAAAGAAGCCATATTGAAAGGAGAACCCGTACCAAAGCAAAGGCATGAGCTTGGATTTCAATCATTTGAACCTGCAAAGATCAAGATAAAAAGGAAGTCAACCAATCCAATAACCATCCAGATTTTTGAAACCAACGAGGTTGAAAGAACTTCACAACTACAAGTTTTAGCCTTAAAATGGATTCAACAAGAGAATGTTCGATTGTCAGTTTTTGAAAGATTAGGGCCTACTCCTTCATCACTGACAATCCAAGAGAATCCCTCTCAAAAGCCTTCAGTCTTTTCCAAACTTAGTGCTAAGCTACAAGACAGCAGGAAAGTGTCTAAAAGTCGGAAAGGTTAAAAGAACAAGAAAAAGTATATACAAAGAAAGAAGTTTCAATGGAGGCATAAAGACGTCTTTGATGGGTAAGAGATCTCGAAGCCTTCTATTAAGGTGGTAAAGGTAGTTGAATCAAACCATGTCTCAATTAAGAAAATTTCTAATTCTAACAATTCTTCATATGAAGAACCAAATCCAGCCTTAAAAGCCATTGAAGAGGGGGGACAAGCTACTATTGACGATTTAAAGCAATGGAACTTAGGTACAAAGGATGATCTAAGGCCTATTTTTCTCAGTGCATCATTGAGTTTGGAGGAAGAGGCAAGATATGTGCAACTGCTCATTGAGTACAAGAATGTCTTTGCATGGTCTTATAAAGAGATGCCGAGCTTGGACCCAAAGGTAGCTGTTCATCGTCTAGCTGTGAAGCATGAGGTATGCCTAATGAAGCAGTCGCAGTGACATTTTTGTCTAGACTTTATCCCACAAATTGAAGCTAAGGTTGACAAGTTAATTAAAGTTGGTTTCATTCGAGAAGTTCATTATCCATCCTGGATTGCAAACATTGTTCTAGTTCGTAAAAAAAATGGACAACTCAAGGTATGTGTAGATTTTCATGATCTAAACCAAGCATGCCCAAAAGATGATTTTCCACTTTGATCATAGAGCTTATGGTGGATGCAACCATGGGACATAAAGTCTTGTCCTTTATGGATAGATTCTTTGGTTACAACCAAATTCGCATGAATCCCAATGACGAGGAGCTTACAGCTTTTCGAACACCAAAAGGTATTTACTATTATAAAGTTATGCCATTTGCGTTGAAGAATGCCAAAGCCACTTACCAACATGCAATGCAAAAGATTTTTAATGACATGTTGCATAAACTAGTTGAATATTATGTCAGTGACTTGGTTGTTAAATCCAAGAGATGTGATGACTACCTCAACGACTTGAAAGTTGTGTTTGAGAGACTTCACAATTACTAGTTAAAAATGAATCCATTAAAATGTGCCTTTGGTGTTTCCTTTGGCAAACTTATGGGGTTTATTGTGAGGCATTGAGGCATTGAAATTGATTAATCCAAGATAGAAGCAATTGTGAATAGGCCACCCCCAAAAAATCTTTGAGAGCTAAAAAGTCTCCAAGGTAAGTTGGCTTACATCTAGAGGTTCATTTCAAACCTTGTTGGATAATGCCATCCATTTGGCAAGTTAATGAAGAAGGATGCATCATTTGTATGGGATGAAGCATGTCAAAATGCCTTTGAAAGCATTAAGAAATAACTTTTTCACCCTCCATTCCTAGGAGGCCATTGAGACTTTATATTGCAACACAAGAACATTCCTTAGGAGCATTGTTGGCACAAATCAATGAGGAGCGAAAAGAAAATGCTTGTTATTATTTAAGTTGTACTCTTGTGAGGGTTGAAGTGAAGTATACACCCATTGACAAGATTTGCCTTGCCTTGATTTTCTTTACAAAGAAGTTGAGACATTATATGTTGGCACATGTGATTCATCTCATTTCAAAAGTAGACCCCTTAAAATACATCATGTCAAAGCCAGTGCTTTTTGGTAGATTAGCAAAGTGGGCATTGTTATTGTCTAAATTTGAAATAATTTATGTGCCACAAAAGGCAGTAAAAGAATAAGCCTTAATTGCTTTTTCTTACAGATCATCCAATTCCAATTGAATGGGAGTTGTTAGAGGGTCTTACAGATGAGGAAATGTTCTTTGTAGATGTATTGCCATCATGGAAGCTTTACTTCGATGAAGCATCAAGAAGAGATGGTGCTGGGGTTGGTGTGGTTTTTGTAACGCCAAAAAATGAAGTAATGAAGTAATACCATTCTTTTTACTTTAAGAGAATAATGCTTCAATAATGTTGCTGAGTATCAAGCCTTGATTGCGAGCTTGGAGATGGCTCTTGAAATGGAAATTTACCAACTCAATGTTTATAGAAACTCAAGCTTGGTAGTGAATCAACTCATAAAGGAGTTTGATGTTCAAAAACCAAATCTTGTCCTATACTTCCAATATGCCTTTCAACTCCTCAAGAAATTTGATCATGTCTCAATTGCCCACATTCCTAAAAGTTAAAATAGGCAAGCAATGCTTTGGCTAATTTAGCTGTTGTCATTGCAAGTCCTGATAATCAAGAAGTCACTATTTTTATGTCCCAACGGTGGATTTCACCTTAACTAACATTTAAAGATGTACAAAGTAATGTTTTTTCAATCTTTTTCATTGAGAAAGAAGATTGGAGATAACCAATCATCAATTACTTGGAACATGGAAAGCTACCAGATGATCCACACCAAAAGTTCGTAATTTGGAAGAGGGCTTTATGTTTTGTTTACTTTTGTAACACCCTCTATTGGCAACCTTTTGATGGAGTTCTCCTTAGATGTTTGGATGGAGATGAATCATCCTAAGTGATTGAGGAGGCGCATTCTAGAATTTGTGGAGCTCATTAGTTAGGCCCAAAACTTCACTACTGAATACGAAGAATAGGATACTATTGGCCAACAATGGTAAGGGATTGCATGGAATACATAAAGAAATGTGAAGCATGTCAATTTCATGTAAATTTTATCTGTCAACCACCAAAGCCTTTACATCCAACAATAACATCATGGCCCTTTGATGCTTGGGGTTTAGATGTGATTGGACCCATAACACCAAAATCCTCAGCTGGGCATGCATATATCCTGGTAGCAATTGATTACTTCTCCAAATGGGAGAAAACTATACCTTTGAGAGAAGTTAAGAAGGAAAATGTTGTTGACTTCATTCGTGTCAATATCATCTACTAGTATGGTGTTCCAAGGTACATAATTATAGATAATGGCAAGCCTTTTAGCAATAGTCTTATGGACAAGTTGTTATAAGGTTCAAGTTTGCCAAGCATTTTTCCTCCATGTACAATGTCGTTGCGAATGGACTAGTTGAAGCTTTTAATAAGACCCTTTGCAATCTCCTTAAGAAGGTTGTTTCAAAGTTTAAGTGGGATTGGCATGAAAGAATTGGTGAAGCACTTTGGGCGTATCGAACGACTCATTGTACTCCAACAAAAGCAACTCCTTATTCCCTTGTGTATGGAGTTGAGGCTGTTCTCCTTTTGGAATGCCAAATTCCATCTCTTAGGATTGCCATTCAAAAAGGTCTTGTTGATGAAAAAAATTCCAAGCTCTGTCTACAAGAACTAGAAGCCTTAGATGAGAGAAGGTTGGAAACTTAGCAACACTTGGAATGTTATCAAGCTAGATTGTCCAAGGCATTCAACAAGTAGGTCTAACTAAGGACATTTTTCAAGTTGGAGATGTGGTGTTAGTTGTTCGAAGGCTAATTATCATCACTTGTCATTCATGGGGCAAGTTTACTTCAAAATGGGATGGTTCTTATGTTGTGACAAAAGTTCATAGTAATGGTGCCAACAAGATTGTTGATAGAGATGGTCTACAGATTGGTCCCATTAATGGAAAGTTCATCAAAAAGTTTTACTCTTAAAAAAAAGAAATGCAATACTCCTAGTCATTAGAGTATAAATTGTGAAAATGCATCTTATTTATTCACAAAGTGGCTAGAGCCAAAATTCAACAAGTCTTTGAAAAGGAATGCTCAAAGTCTAATAAAAAAGAAAGAATACAGAATGAACAACATCACACGTTGTTTTCAACCCAAGTCCCATTTGTTATGGCTTCAAACTCAGTTTCAAGGTCTTGTCGCATCCTCTCCATTTCAGCAACTGTCTCAATGGCTACAACTTTGGAGTTTTCCAACTCTATCAATTTTTCCTGGTTGGATTGGAATTGTTCTTTAATCATCTGTCTCTTGTCAAGAAGCAAATCAAGTGTGGAGATCACATCATTGTGTTGCTACTCAACTGATTCTAGCTCATTCTTCAAGCTTTCAATCTTAGCCTTTAGAGATCCCTTCTTCTCGATGAGTTCATTGATTTCCTTTGAAAGAGAGTGATGGATGATCTGATTTGATGATCCCCTCTCATAAGATAGCAAGAGATTTATCTCTTTCTTCAACATCCAAATTGGTAGGGACTTCATCTTGTTTTGCTATGTAATGATTTAGCTTGGATAAGTAAGCATCCATCATCTTGAGTAAAGGGTCAGCATCCATGTGAAAATAGAGTTGGAGGGCTTCTAAGATTATAGAACATCGTTCTGCCCATCACTACCAAGCCTAGGAAAGCCATTTTGCAAGCCTTGTGAAAATTCCTCTTACACATGATTGCTCATAGCATTAAGAAGGATGGGCTTCACTAGTGCTTGAGAGCTAATTGGCTCCAAAGGCTTTGTGATGCAGGAGAATGTAGGCTTAAGTTTTGTTGAATTGGATGATGCCGTGGCAGGAAAACTGAGTCCAACGGTTTCCTTCACACTTGGCCATCTATCATGAAAGTCAACTTCCCCATCTTCAATAGTTACTTGCTCACCAACATTGAAGGATAGAACTCCTCCATTAATTTAGCTTGGAAGTGATCCAAGTTTCTCTAGAGTGTCTGTCTCAAGAAAATTATCCAAAGCACTAATCATCTCCATGTCTCCTGGTAGTACTCTTAATTCTAGGGAGCCAAATATTTCTAAAAAAAAAATCAAGTTAGTAACAAGAAAATCTTAAGATAAAAAAGGATATTTTTTTTTTAAGTTGAGGAAATATGCTTACCTTTATACAAAGCTTAACTAGTGCTTTGTGGTGTAGTCGGCATGGAAGGTGATTGTTGCAAAAGGTTTGGCACTCTTTGGGGACTTCTATTACATTTCTACTTCTTTGAAGATGGACTAGGGTCGTTGGCATTACTTTACTTCCACGAGGGAGACAATAGTGCCTGAAGCTGTTTCCCTTTTCCTTGAGGTATAATCACGGTGCTCTTCATTAGGGATAAGATGAAATTTCTAGCCTCTCTAGCCTTCAAGAATTATATGCTAACTATAGAAATTGAAGAAAAAACTTCTTCATTCCACCACTACAAATAGGCTGGGTCAACCCTAGATGCTACTTCGCCTTTAAAGGGATATGAAGAAATATGTAGCTATGCACTCAAGTTAAAGATAATCAAAAGCGGTAAAGATCTAACACTTCATGACCATGAGGCAATTTCACATGCTTTCTTGGAAGTCTTTGCTGAAATCCATGCTGTTTAGCAAATCGATGAGAATTGTAAGACTTCCTAGTGAATTTTGAAGATTGCTAATTAGTGTCTTAGAAGAGTATTTTAAGTATTTAAGAGTTTGAATTTCAAATTAAAAATTTTAAATTTAAATTTTAAAATAAAAGGAGAACTATTCCTTTTTTTTTATATCTTATAAAAAAAATTTTTTAAAAAAAAAGACAAGCTTGTTAATAAACTTTTACAAATCTCTCTCACAAATTTTTAAATGTGTTAGAGGAAAAATTCATGTATGAATTTTTAAATAACTTATAAGTAAATTTTGAAGAAGCTAGTACCTTACAAACCCCTTAAAAAGGTAGATTCAAAATTTCCTTTTTTTATATTCAAATTTATTTATCAAAGAAATTAATGGTGGGTGTATTATTAAAAGATTCACTGTAGTGTATATTTGCAATAATATTATGTATTAAAAGAAAGAATATTAATAGCAAGCATTCACAAATATAATGTGAAAATCACATATATTTCTAAACAAAACCTAAGCTGCAGTCACCAGTTGTAAGAAAGAGATCTTCGTTTTCAAGGATAATGCAATGCACGTGTGGCACTAATAGGTGAGCTAGTGATGTCTAGCAAAATTTTTAATTTATGTTAAGGTTCAAGCTTTTATTAAGATAGTTGTAATATTTTTCACTCTTCCAAAATTCCTCATTGTTCAAAAAAAGAAAAAAAGAAAAAAAAAAAAGAGTTTAGTGCATTTTTCCATCTACAAAATAGGATTCTATTAAAAATAATTTTGGTAATAATTAAATTTAAACATATTTTAGTTGTTTGAGAGTTTTGAATACTATAGGTTATTTAATTTTTTAATATAAAAAAAATATATAAAATATATTTAAAGAAAATAGAAAAATAAGTCAACTTGTAAAGACAGAATCTTTAAAATCATCCTTTAAATAAAAAAAAAAAAAAAAATTTATTCTTAAGAAAACATAAAAATAAATTTCCCCTCTAAACAACAAATGACCCAAAAGTACACATGACATCATACTACATTAGGAACAGTTAACCTCAGGCTTGCTTAGCAATTGTTGACATGCTATACACTTCCATGTTAAAATCCTTCTTTGGTGGCACTTTCTTTCTTCTTTTAGCCTTGTTGGCACTTGGACCCACTTAATCAATCAATTATTGTCCTACTTTCTTCTTCCTCAAATAAGTGTGTGTTTGGTGCAGCTAGTAAGAATACCTTTTGTTGATGTAAAAGCACAAATTGTGCCAAACACTCAAAACTTTAGGAATTGCTTCAGCTATTGAGAAGCTAATCTTTGTTTCTGGATTTTGAAAAATGAGAAGCATGGATTTGATGCTTTTGAAGGAACTTTTCCACCCATTTAATGAAATTTTCTTATTATACCCATTTTATCCTCATATTTAACAAATTTACAAATAAACCACTATATTTAGATGAACAGTTATAACACGAACCCTAAGTCCCTAATTTTCATCTTTACTCCTACGTGTATTCTCTATTTACCAAGAAACCCTTTGCTTGACCTGCAACCCCAAAGCCACCGAAAGAATCCTTTTGCTCTATCTTGATCTTGCTCCATTCATCAAAAACTCACTTATCATATTCCTTGTTCTAGACTAAGTCACATAGTGAGCATCTTTAACATAGTAGTCTTCAAATTACTTTAGCATGTTCCCTCATTAGGAATGCCTTTACTCCTTGGGTCATAGCTTCATATCTTGCTCAATTCAACAAGTTCACTTATAGGTCTCCTCATTCCAGATCGATGTAGCCCTCATCTTTAACGTAAGCTCCCCTTTCTCAAACTTCATCTGCTAGATTTAAAGGGATTTATTGTTCTACTTTCGTTGATTTCAATGGTTGCTTTTGTTTTGTTTTGTTTTTTTGTTTTTCTTATTTATTTCTAGAAAATGTGGGGTTTTGCTTAGTTTTCACTAATTTGTTCGATTGTGGCTTGGTCAATTTGATACACCATAAGTGAGATCAGAAAAAAAAAAAAAGAAAAATCTCCTTTTTTTGTGCTCTTTTCCTAGTTGCAGCCAACGAATTATATCAGTATAATGTTAATACTATAATAGCTCATCCTTGATACCTTTACTGCATTCATTTTATTAAAATCTACTAAAAACCAACACTTACATTAGGCTTACATGTATTTTATCTGCTCATTATCTAATTCTTTGAAGGAGAAGGTGTTCAAACTATTTCTTTGAGAATGTCTTTGAAACCATTACATTTTTTCTCTCATAAACCATTTCACAATTGCAATTCAAAGTATGACCCATTCTCTCAATATGTATATTAATAATTTTTGTTTAGTAATTAGTATATAGTTTTGTCAATTGGAAATATTATTTCATGTTATAAAACATTTCTATGGTCATAGCCCTCCAATAATTGAATTATACCCATTGACCTTTGAACACTTCTTAATAAATTATCTTGCAAAAATATGGATAAACAAATCCAACCATAGCCTTTTTTGCAAATGCTACATTAAGATAGCTACATGATGCATTTCAATTTAGCATTTACTTTTAGTTGCCATAGTTGATCTAGTTTTTTTTTTCTTTTTTTTTTTTTTTTGTATCTAAGTTTCTTAAATGAATACTACATAGATTTCAGCTTATGATTGTTTTATTGACATAATTGTAATATAACTCTTTGGCCTTCAAGAAAGAAAAAAAAAAAAAAGCTTTTTGAAAGAAAAATTTGTTCACTAGCATCCTTTTTGTGATGTTCTACTATCTACCCTAGACATTCCTTCATTCTTTGGTTGGGTTTTTAGGGGAGACTGAAAACAAAGTGCTTATTGGCAAGAAGATGCATTTTGGCGAATAGAGCTTGTGTTTTCCTTGGGAAAGAGGAGGAAACTTGGCTACATTGGTCCTCTGCTTTGCCCTTTTACATGTTTGGTATGCTGTGTTGTGTTAAGTAAAAGTTATTCATCATCTATATAAGATTAGGAGAATGGAGATGGGTGAAGAAGACAAAATCAAGTAACTAGGAGGCTTAAGTCTTCATTTGCTGCTGCTATATATTGCATTTGGAATGAATGAAACATAAGAACAGTTTTTTGCCAATCAAAAAAAAAAAAAAAATTTTTAGGAGAGAGCAACCTGTTGTTGAATCTATTGTACAGTGGATATACCACCTCATAGAAGTTAGAATTAATTGATGTATTCAACCTAGGTTAATTTTTTTATTAACTTTGAAAAATTCATTTGTAATTATCAACTTTAAAATAATTAAACTCCTAAGAAATTGAAATTCTATAAATTTAAAAATGTGTATTTTTATAAATACCTTTTTTAATCATTTCAGTATTATATTAGATTAAAATATCATTTACATAAAAGATTTACTAAACAGCTTAGACTTTAAAAGACTCAAATAAAAACTTTTACCAAACACCTTTAACTTTTGAAAAATAAGAATTCTACAACATCTTCTCATAAAAAGGACTTTTATCAAAAGTTTCAACTATATCAGCCTCTAAATATTTTTCTGTCCAATCTTTACTTAACATTCCTCTCTATTAATGGCAAACTCCATTCACCACCTCTTTATCTTTGGCAAGTAACCTATTCATGCTCTTCTTTCTCCCTTCCTCTCCATGTATTGCCCTTATTTTCCTCCTCATTCTCTTCCCTATTTCCCATATCTAGGTTTGATTGAACCCAAAAATTTGGTTTGGGACCATAGGTTTCTAGGTTTCATAGAACCCAGGATCTAGGTTTGATGCAACCCAAACTTCTGAGTTTCATGGCTGGGGTTTTACCCAAATTTCTAGGTTTCATGGTTAGGATTTTACACAGCCATGAGAAGGGAGCTAATTAAAGAATAAAAAATAAAAGTTTTGATCTTTATTTTTCTTTTTTGATTTGCTTAAGAATTCTAGGATTCCATGATGTAGTCCAAGGGAAGAGTATTTTTTATTAAAAAAAATTAAAATTAAGCATTTCATTTTGATAGAATATATATTTTTTTTAATTTCAAATTTTCAAAATTGAAGTTTTGATGGAGTTGTTTTACTATTGCTCCTTGTATAATGGTGGAATTCCTTTTCCTTTCTTTTCATCTCTTTTTTTTTTTCCCATAAAAATTGAATTGAATATGAAGTGAAGTGGATATTCAAGAAGGATTCATGTAATCATGTTTGGGTTTCAATTCATGTAATCATGTTTAGGTTTCATTGAATTGATTTTAACAAGGAATTGGCACCCAATGGTGAGCTAAAGCAAAGAAGGATTTGATTGTGGTCCAAATTTGTTTTGGAATAAGGTGTGGACAAAAAATTAAGGAAGTGGAATATATTTATGAATTTAAATGGATTTAAAGGTTAATTTTGGCATTTTAATTTTTTATTAAGGAGATTGATTCATACACCCATTGGATCAACATCCAGTGGGTTACCCTCCTTTAAAAAATATATTTATAACCTAATGAAGAATAAGAGTTGAATAGCTTAACTCTGTAGCCTTTCACCCAGCCATACTTTATTTTTGATTCAAACATACAATAACTCGATCCCTTCTTCCTTCTTTGATTCTTTCACTATTTCCTTCTCTTCTTCAGCACCATCATCGGCACCAGTGTCGTCACCATTGTTGGGCATTGCTTTTCCTTGCTTTTTCTTCCTTCCTTCCCTTTCCTTTGTTTGTCTTCCTCCATTCTCATTCGTTCTCATTCTTTCTTTTCCTACCACTCCATCTATTCCCCTTGCTTCTCCGTAGCAAAGAATCCAAAAAATTTGGGTACTCATCACACAATTTGGGTATGCATCACCAACTAGTAACCATTGATTTCATCCCATTTGGATTTAACCTTTTTTTTTTCTTTTATCAGACCTGAATATATTTTTTTCTTCTACCAACACCTGGATCTAAACTCTTGGATCCCAAAAACACCAAACTACCTAATCCTTCTCCCTCCCATGAAACCCTTTCATTTTCTTATCACCGTAGCCTCCTTCATCTGAGTAGCATTGAAACCAACACCATTGTTTCAATTTCTTCCCCACAAAGATCCAATTGTTGGAAGTTTGAGGTAAAGGATTTGAGATTCACTAACCTAGAAAGATGAGGGATTTATTATGCAATTGAAAATAGGAAAAGCAACCTTGAATTTTATGGGTTTCAAATGATTTTTTTTCCATCTTTCTACCTGTACTTGTTATGTTCTTCTAAATTTTTGGTTGAATCCCTCTCATATTCTATAGATTGGCAAAATCAAGCTAGATCTTCAACTAAGATTTGAAAAAAAAAAAAAAGGTCATGGATTTTTCTCATTTTCTTTCTTGTGTTGGAGATGAGATAGATCTGGAAAAGAGAAGGGATTTCTGACTATTTGTTAAATTCAACCTTTACATTTATGAAGAAAAAGAAAATTGCCCCTTCTATGCCTAGACAAAACTCAAATACTTAACTTTTAATCTCTTAATTTTAACTTTAATTTTAAAAAATTAGAGAAGATGAATAGTACTCTCCATTACCTATGCTAGCATAATAGGAGGAATGGCAAAGAGAATGAGTCAAGGAAGATGACTAGCAAAAGAGCCAAACTTTTTCAAAGGGATGGTTGGTTGAGAGAAGCAAGAAAGAATCAATTTTGACAAGTATGCTGAACAAGATCAAGTGAAGTGATTAGAAAATGGTAAGAAAATTGAGAAGTTCTTTTTAAATATTTGATTTGAGTTAAATATAAAAGGTGAAAAGAAACCGGGTGCCGTGATAAGCTAGAAAAGTGTTAAGAAATCCATTTTCACCTAATCATTCAGATATAGAAAAGAAAAGGGGAAAATGAAAAGGCAAGGAGGAGAGAGATAGCATGAGAAAGAAGACAAGGGCAATTACTGCTTTTGAGAAAGTAGGTTTTCAGTCTATTCAGAATAAGTTAGAATAAGTGTATATCAAAATAAAATATTATTGATTCCTTTTGAAATGCTGGTGTGATGAGCCAAGTGTTGATTCATGGTGTGCATGAATCATATCTCTTTTATTAATTACGCAATTAATTGATTAAATGGGTACAAGTGCCAACAAGGTTAAAATAAGAAAAAGTGGCATGAAAGAGGGATTTTAACATGTAAGCATCCAGCATGTCAACAACTATAACAAAGCCTAAAGCTAATGGGTTGTTGCTGTAGTATGACATCACACATAAATTTTTGTATCATTTATCTTTGATTGATGATTTAGAAAGGTAATTTGTCCTTGTATATATTTTTTGAAGGGTAATTTGTCCACGCCTCCTATTTGAGGGGTGGATTTAAGGATTTTGCCATCTACAAAGAAAAAAAATTACATGTCGACCTTATTAAAACAGAGATTTTTAACTCGTCTCGTGCAACTCCCTTGCTTCTTGAATTAGAAACCCCTTTCCCTTATTTTGACTGAAGCCCCATGACTACAAAATCCTTATTGCTGGAACCCTAGCATTGTTGCTAAAGCCTAATGACATCACTGGAGGTTACAACTAGTTTATTCTTTGATAAAAAATTAGGGTTAATTCAATTTTTAGTCTATTAACTATCATCTTGATTTCATTTTAGTCTAGAAACTATGTTTTATTTCTAAGTGGTCTATTAACTTTCAGATTTATTTCAATTTCGTCTACCTGGTTATCTTTGACGGAAAACTTACTATTCTGTCAGAGAACAGTTAGTCTTTGAACTATATTTGTTTTGATCTTTTAGTCCTCAAATTTATATTTGTTGTAAAAACAGCTTTTATACTTAAAATTATTATTTTTAAGCACTAATACCAGATTTTTATTTGAGTTTTCAAAACTTAATTTAGACTACTACTAACTAATGAATAACTGATAATATTCTAAAAATAGAAACAATTAATGAAAATACTCTAAAAAGAATTAAAGAAATGAGAAAATCTCTTTATCAAGAATTTGATTCTATTAAAGAAAGAATAAATAATGTTAAAAACTCTAGAAAATTGAAAGAAATAAAAGAAGAAATAAGGTCTATTAAAGACATTAAAAGCAATCGCTAAAAAATTTGCAATCAAATCGTAAAAATGTATAACAAAATAATTCTACAACTAGAAAGTGATATAGATAAAAAATTTTATAAGATCTAAATATAATTAGAAAATGATTATTTTTGTTAGTAGTCTAGTAGATCTAATCCCACACTAACTAAGCTTAATATATCAACTATTCATTAGTTAGTAGTAGTTTGAGTTAAGTTCTGAAAACCTGAATAAAAATTTGGTATCATAGTCTAGAAATAATAATTTTAAGTATAAAAATTGTTTTTACAGTAAATATAAATTTGAGGACTAAAAGATCAAAATAAATATAGTTAGAGGACTAACTGGTTCTCTAACGGAATAGTAATAGACCACTTAGAAATTGAAATGAATCTGAAAGTTAATAGACCACTTAGAAATAAAACATAGTTTCTAGACTAAAATGAAATCAAGGTGATAGTTAATAGACTAAAAATTAAATTAAGCCTAAAAAATTGTTATGTACCTCCTCTTTCTCCTAATGATTTTTAGCAAGTGAACTCACTTCTTCATTCTCTTTGTGTTTTTTAATTCTTTGTTGATTTTTGTGTTAATTCATTATTCTAATAGGTTTTTAATTCGTATGTGTTTGACGGGTTTTTGGTTCATTACTTCTACAACATTTGATTTTATTAAACTTTCTTTTCTATTCTAAATGGAGATTTCTTTAATTTCTTGCAGAGGGTTAAAGAAATTGCATATTTTATGAAATTAACAATTTCTAAATGAAGTGTAGAATAATAGGTCTATTTGAGTTTGCAAACCATTTATGGTTTCTTTTTGCTCTATGGGGTATTCTTATTGTTATATTAATGAAATTATTTTTCTTTATAGTAATATTTATGGATGAAGAAATAGGATTAGATAATGTAACCCATGGGGATATCCAAGGACAAAAATGTGGAATTTTGAATAAGGAAATATATTATGAATGGTGACCCTGTGGCCATAGCTAGGAGTCATGAATGGAGATAGATACAAAGTTGTTTTGCAAGTAGCACTTTCAATTACTATATACTACCTTTAAAGGGAAAGAAACTCTTTTTTTGAAGGGGTTATTCATGATACTTATCAAGTTTTAAGTAGCATCTTGCCTATATTTTGTTTGAGATTTACTTGATTGTATTGTCTTGACTATGCATGGGCTTAAACTCATGCTTGAGCTTTTATTACAATGGAAAGAAAGTTTCATATATAAATAAAGTTTCTACTAAGCTCATTGATATCTTAATTTTGATTAATTTTATTGTTGATAGAACCATATACTTCCTTGTTTTATTTAATAACAATTTGACATTGTTGTGACTAAATAAAATCATATTACCTTTCCATTACTGGTAAGCTTAAAAAATGATTACAAAGAAACCTAAAAAGAATGAGAGTATCATGCTATAAGCTTAAACACAAAGGAAGAATGGACATTCATCAAAAGATCACTTATCCATTTTCTTGATTTGTTCAAAATAGATATTTTCTTTGCATTTGCTTAGATTCTCCATAATCTCAAACTAAAAAGGAACAAGAATAATAGGAGACATCAAAATATTATAATTTAAACTATAAATCATTTAACCACCTTCCCAAATATCCAAAGATACCTATAGCTAAAAAAAGCAAACAATATTAGTGATATGAATATATAATAACTTAACTATTCGCAAAACAACTTTTGATATCAATACAAAGTTATGCATCATCTACATAAGAGTAGGAGAATAATGTGAATATCCTTACATGCCACTTACATTTTCTTCGATGACAATCCAAAATTTAGAAATTTAAAATGCAAAAAAAAAAAAGAAAAAAAAAGAAAGAAGAAAAGAATAGTTAGCATTAAGAATTTCCAAAAAAGCATGTAATAATTTTAAATTCCAAAGATATATTCACATAATTTTTTTAGAAAATAATAAATAAACCATATGGTATACCTTCCTCTTTTTTCTTTCCTTAGCAACTAGACAAGTCTTAATCTCATGACCAATTTTCATGGCACACACGTTGAGTCTTCAATTGCTTATGAGCTTCAACTTGTAAAACTTTTTTTCCTAATGGATACCTTATACACTCTCTTGGTCTTTTGTTAGTTTTATCCTTTTATGGATCTTGAATTGTTATATTAGTTACAAAGGTAACTTGAGTGTCAACAACTGATTCACTTTTTAAAACAGACCTTTTTTTTCGCTTTTCCAATGCCGCTTATTTGCTTTTTAAAATCATCTACCACTATAGCAATAGAATTATAAATATCATGATTATTGACTACTCACTATTGAACTTCATTTATGAAATTTAAAACTGCCAACCTTTAAGAGGGGTGACCAAAGTTTGTTTTGATATGCTGATTAGTTCACTCCCCTTACTCTTATTTCTATAAGCATAGTGTTTAGGAATTGATTTCAACCAATAATACTATTTCATTATATTTATAATATGTTTGGACAATATACCAATTGCCTTAAACTTCTTGTAAATATAATTAAATAGAACTTAAGATGGACCACATTAAATATTAAATGAGTCTACTTTACCATCCACCTCATTTAGAAAACTTTATATACTATAACTTCATCATTGTAGCTCACTCCATCATGCCAACAATGAACATAAACTTCTTTAAATTCATGCTAGAATTTTTAAAAAATATTTCTTATGTACACTTTCTAGTATGAATTTCTAGAGAATGCCGACCTTTGAAATTAGCCTTTGTTCTCATTGTCCATAGATACTTGCTTTTTTCTTCATTATAACGACACTACAAAGCCTTTAACATTGACAAGCAAACTCATGCCGAAGAGCCATAAAATTCACATAGCCATCAACAAATGAATTAATGCTATCACTTGCTCATTTTGCTTGGCCTCATTTCAACAAAAAACTGTTTTTCAAATATATATTAATCCAATTATACCTAGGGGTAGCAAAAATCCATCCAACCCGTTAACCCAACCCTAAGCCAACCTGTAAAAATGGGTTAGGGTCTATATATCTCAACCCGCAACCCGTAAATAACTTGTAATATCAACCCATATGGGTCACAAGTCAAGTTAGGGTCAATCCGCAGGTTGACGGCTTGACCCATCTATTTTATTTTATTATTATTTTGAAAAAAATATTATACTTATCATTTTTAATTAATTTTCTTATTAGTAACTCTCTTCATTAATTCATACTGTTCAACTTTGTTTCCATTACTCAAATGGTTTTAAAGTGTTTACTCATCATTATTTCTTATTCTTTCTGTAGAAATTTTGTGGATTTGATCTAATTACCAAGTATCATGAATTTAAAATGATAATGCAACTAAAAATATTAAAGATGTGATGCTAAGGTATAAACATAATAATTTAGTGAATGATGTTCTTGGAAGAGCAATTTCATCATTAAAAAAGGGCTTAAACTCCTTGATAATGTTTCAAGATGATTGTAAAATTAAAACTTTATTTTACAAGAAATTTAAATATTTTAAGTTTAATATTGTTAATCAATGTATTGTTATTTATAATTTTATGATTTTTTTTAATTTAAATGTTTGTGGTTGAGACTATAAAGTGTTTAGTGTTAATGAGTTACAATACTTTAATTAGATTAGATATATATAATTTTATTTGTATATAATAAAATTAATAGAAAATAACTATAAAGAATAAAAATAAGGTCAACCCA
>BPVZ01000034.1:2129239-2141271 GCA_020521535.1 Rubroshorea leprosula
AACCCGTAAGTTAACCCGTAACCCACTAGGGTTAAGTTAAGGTTGGATTTTTCTAACATGCAACCCATTTACTACCCAACCCATATAACCAATCATCTAAGTTAACCTAATCCAAACTCGACTCAACCCACCCATTTGCCAAGCCTAATTATACCTTTTCTGATACCTGCTTTCTAACCACCTCTATGACTTCATCTTATTTAATTGATTTAATTACCAACTCCTCATTTTTCCATTTATATGTCTCTTTTAATGTTATCCATGTAGCCTTAGATTCTTCCCTATTTTTGCTCTTCACCCACCTATAGCAATGTTTATCAAAATTTATATTATAAGAATATCACAATGAACTAAGATTTTATTTTCGTGAAGGGAGATATGCTAGATGCAAAACCTAGGTTGTGTATTCAAGAAGACACTCTTAATTACAATAATAATTGCTGAGTCTTGAATGGTGATGATTGCTCCAAGGGCTTTTCCTTCCATGCAATGGACAAAAGGGCTATAAATTTCTACATATTTTCATTACACCGACTCTCAGCAACGGACAAAGGGTTGAATCTCTATATATTCTATCTCATGGCTCCCAAAAAAGGACAAAGAGTCAGCATAATTTAGTACGATCAATGTGAGACTAGTAATAGTTGCAAGCCTACGATCAGAAGGGTTGGCTACCCTCCAACGGTAAAAATCCATCAAATAATGACCAGCCGTCCCATGGTGGTGCGATGCCTAGCGGGAAACAACAACTAGGACCATCCTCTGATGGTGCGGTCTGGGTACGGCAAGAAAGGCCAATGTTTGTCAATGGTATCGCATGTTGTCATATCGAAAGCCATGAATGTGGATGGCGTCTCTCTTCCTTGGAAATAACTTCACATTTCTCCATCTCATAATCATTGCTATGGCGGAGTTTGGTTTAGTGAGATTTACCCCTTCACGTCTTGGAGGATTAGTGGGAATGCTCTTCCAATTCCACATAGTTCATGCTCCAGCCATGGGTATAGGTAGCCACTATTGTCCCTTTAGCTATAAGGAAGCTATTTATGGCTAACCCTACAATACTTATACAACATGGCCGACGGTCATGCACATTATCATTCTTCTATACAAAGGGACAAAATTACTAGTCACCGATAATCCCAACTCACAACATATATTTTCTATATTTTACGTGTTAGTAGGTATCACCAACCAACGATGCTTGGCTTGGGATAACGATATCACAACACACACCCATATCACTTGTTCTTTACTTTGGCATAATGCCAACAATGTATAGCAGTGATATACTAGCACTCGCCATGGCCAGCAAATAAAAGGGCAAAACAAACATCCATACACATCGTCCCCTTCAATACATAAGGGAGTTCCCTTCTTTGCTGCATATATTTATATATTTCTTATGCTTAAATTGTTGACTCAATGCACTCCAAGAGGGGGGGTGAATTGGAGTTGGAGAATTTTCACCTCTTTGCAACCACCAAACAAAAATTAAAGAGAGAGTTGAGAAGAAGAGCTTGCACGATGATTTTATAGAGGTCTGGTCCAACCACTTGGAGCCTAATCCTTTACCTTGGCTTCATTCACCAAGGATTTCCTCCACACTCTCTACTAACAAAAACAATGGTGGCTTAAAGGAGCCACTCAATCCTTTACAAGAAGATGAGTATGTGTCTCAAACCTCACCCCTTTACAATGTAAACCCTACAAATCCTCTCAATAGATCACTCTTGAAGGAATCAACACACCCCCAAGATCACTCACTAATAGCACAAGAACAGGATTACAAGCAATGATCACTCAAAGATCAAAAACTCAAGTTTAAGCTCAAGTAGGTAGGTAAAGATATGCAATGTTATATTCTCCTCACTACTTCATATCTGTTACCAATCATATTTATAGCCCCTTGCTCAAATATAGCCATTTCTAGCCATTGGGGGTCATTAAATGCTCTGCAGGACGCATGGCTCAAGTTGCAGAACTATCAGGAGACCCGGCTTAACTTCTTAGAGTCGGCTCTACACAGCCGGCTTACACTTCCAAAGCCAGCTATCCGGGTTTGCAGGCCATTCTGTTTTCCTCAAGAGCCGGCTGCAAGACTTTGAGTCGGCTTTGGAATTCCGATTTTAAATACATTCAAAAGAGTCGACCGTTGTTAATTAAATGCACCCTCACAGCCGGCTGCAAAGTTGGAGCTGGCTTTGCGTCTTTTCTCCGCGCGTGCCAAACAACGGTCTTCAAATTTTTGCTTGTAGAGCCGGTTGCAACTTCCAGAGCCAGCTCTTTGCACTTCCATTTCACCAGAGCCGGCTGCAGCTTTTAAGAGCCGGCTTTCTACACATTTTGAATCCTTTTGGTCTATTTTTAGTGCAATCCAAGTTTACTTGCAATCTTTTAGCAACTTAACTACACACTTAAATAAACCAATTAGTCACTCAAATGTGTTTTGTAATCATCAAAATCATAGGTATAACATAAATATTTGAACATATATTCACATGATCCTTGTTGTCATTGTAGATAAGCATAAGCCCATGCATCCAAGCTCATGGGAATTACTTGGGATAAACTATGGAAATAGTGGCTTAGCAAGCATGGATAGATGAACGTTGGCCATCTGGTGAAGCAAGGCAGTCGTGTTGGCAAAGCTTGGCATTGGTGATGTTGCCCTACTTCACCAGAAAGGGCTGGGTGGCGAAGACCCGGAAGTAAACTTAACTCTTGAAACAGTACCCTTTGATGCTAACTAGAGGCATGAAATCCCGTAAAAAACCAACCAGAGATGCTGTTTTGGTTACCATCAACAACTTGCCACCACATTCAATGTAAAGGTGGCTGCACAAGTTTCATGGACTTGAAAATTGTTGAAAAAGATTGTTTTTTGCTTGGAAAATCTTCCAAAATTCTGTGTAGAGCTTGGGGAGCCCATGAAATCCTGTGCAGGTGTTGTTTTTGCTAGCTACACTAAAGCACCTCCGCAAAAATGGAATTTCGTATGGCTAGAGGAATTTCTAGAGATAGGCAACTTCCAATCCATCACCGGAACCAGCAAAGCTTCGTCAAAACCATTGGGTAATTCATAATATCACTACCAAAAGGCTGTTAGTAGTATTCAAAGCCACTCAAAGCTTGACAACTCAGCCAAACCCATCTATACACCTCTAACCCATTAATCAAAAATTAAAAAAATGGCCACTACGCTTATATATATTACTTTTCCTTCATTTAAAAAAAAAAAAAAGAACAAATTTTCCACTTCCAACTTGCCTCCTCACGTACCAGACTTCTATTTTCCTGTTGAAAACTTCCTCATCCTCAACCTACCACCTTAAACACCAAAGTCACCCAGAAATCACCATTTTTCTCATATGTTCTACACTTCCAGCACTGCAAAATATTTTCCAGACTTACAAAACATCATGGCTGGGAGGTAACATGATGTGGTTTTAGTTTCTTAGTAGTTTTCTTAAGCATCAAAAGATGAAGCTACAAGGTTAACATCAAGAACAGGAGTGAGTACTCCACTCATGAGCCCCCAAAGTGGTCATCCATCTTTCTTCCATCACCACTTCTAAGTTTATCCCTTTTCATCCTTGAAAGAATTTCAAGAGGGGAACCGTTGCATTCTTCATCTTCAACATGAGAGTTATTCGTTATATAGTGAAGATATTCACTAGAAATGATAGAGGTCACATTTATTGCCATTATTATTTTGTCACAATGTTTTATGTATGAAGGTGATTCCCAAGTTGTAATCTTTGGTTATATATTTTCCATCTTTACTGCACAATTTACATCCTCTTCCCATCATTTTTTATAGTTGTGTAATCATCCTAAGTTCTTTAGCCTCCATCATCACTGTCTAGCTCTATCAGGTTGGCTAGAAGATTTATATTTTTTAACTTTTCTAGAGAGTTCACTGCAGATTATCATCATTGGACAGAATGAGATGGCTTGTAACACATAGCCTTTTTCACATAAAACGAGTGCTGCCAAAAGGACCCTCCTTATTTTTCGCTGAGTGGCATCCTAGTCAACCTCCACATCATCTCCACTATTGACTCATCATCCTACATCGCTAGCATACCCCATCAAAAAATGGCGACTCCACTGGGGAAGTCATCCTAGAGCTTCATCTTGTTTTGCTCTTCTTCAACGGTATACGATCACCAATATTCTTCCTCAACAATATTCATTTATCTTCAACAGAATTTTTCTGGCCATGCCTATCATGAGAGCAACCTCATCTTGCATTGTTGATGGGAATCAAGAGCTTGGCTAGGATGATGGATGGGAAGTTCAACAGCCGCGTCCATCAACAGATGTTTTTAATGACCTCTTACAAGGAATCACCGATCCCAGCCTTGCATCCCTAGTTCAAGTTATCCAGGTCCTGCACGAAGACCAGCAAAGGACTACTAAGCTCCTCACCAACATACAGACTCAACATGCTGTGCAGGATCCAGCATAACCAATCAATATGGCGGGGACGTCCTAGCCACAAGAAGTCTATATTGGTGCTATCGACAATAATGGAGGTTTTTTGTACGGGCAAACAACTCGACACCACTAGTAGTTGCAACCTCCAATACTGATGGAGCTCTACCCTATGTAGCTGATTTTACCCAAGGTTTCGTCACCATGGTAGACCTCACTGCTCTCTTGGATAAGAAGTGATCTTGACATGGGACAATCCTTTTCCAGCTTGTCCGTGACCCAACTTTTCCAAAGGAGATTCTGTCTAAACCATACCCAAAGAAATATGAAAGTCCTGCATTCTCACAATATAATGGGAGAAAGGGCAACACTGTGGAGCATGTCAGCAAGTTCCTTGATACCATAACAACACAATTTGTTTAATTTGGCCTTAAAAGTTATAATTTCTTTCAATTAAGTTCTTCTTACTGAATGAATGAAAATTATATAAAATCAAGTAAAATCTTATAAAACTCATCAAATTATCAATAATACCAAGGTAGAAATTCAACATTAATATATATAAAATTTAAACCTAGAAATTAGTATTAAAAAAGGGCAAAATTGGCAAAATCAAATGTATAAAAGGCAAAGTAGGCATACTAAAAAAAGGATAATGTGTACATATTGTGTTGTTATGGTATGGGTTATTGATATATTTGAAAATAATTTATTTCTATGTCGTTACAGGTAGAATATTAGTGGCAACTACAAGATGACAACACGGTGAGAAAGCCATTCTTAAATTTCACAAAGAAAAGATGGCTAGATAACATGAAGGGCGGGCGGGATAAGTGGAGGGTAAACAATGACTATAGGCCAATATGAGTGCTTGAGCACCTATGGCCAAACTTGTATGCATATTGGGATTCTGATGAGTTTGATAATCTCAGCAAGAAAGGGAAAAAAAACTATGTGTCAGCGGATAGGGTGAGCCATACTACTAGATCTATGAATTTTGATGTACATAAGTAAAGGATGGCAAGTAAGAATATATAAATGTATTAAATTATGTGCAAAAATAATTGTATTTACCTTATAATTCTCCCTTACCTATATACATTAAATGAGTTGCTAATTGCTTTACTATGGTTGTGAGCCACAGACAAACGTTGTCGGGGGTAAGGCCTACATAGCACGAAATGAACAAGCAAACACATACCTTGTGGAAAGGTGTGTCATAACTCAAATTTTTAATAGAATTTTATTTTTATTTTTATTTTTATTTTAGCCTTATTTTTATTTTAACTAATATGTTTTGTCTTTGTTTGCCTTGTTAGGTTCATGAGGAAAAAAAAGGAGATTTTTGCTAAGAAAATTGAAAAAGGAAGAGGAAAGAAAAGACTCAATTGAAGAGATCAAAAGTTGGGGGTGAAATCTTTTAAGCTATAAATCTAGCCCATTAAAACCAAAAACCAACCTAACACTAACCCATTTCCATTTAAAACCCAAAAACTCAAAAACCACACAAACCCAAAACCAAAAACCCAAAAGCCAAAAAATAAAAAATAAAAAAGGACAAAGGCTTAAATTCTTTTTTCTTTCTCCCCAGTCAACCATTGGGTTCTCTCTCCAGAACCTTCTTCTTCTTCCTCACCCAAGCCTTCCCTCTCTTCTTCCAAAATGTTACAGTCCATTTATTTGTGCTAGGTTGGAAATATGGGTCCATTTGTTAAGGAGTTTATTGAGGCCTATAATTGTAATTGCCTTTATATAAGGGACAGCTTTGTAACTGAAAGTCTGTTGACTGATGAATACAAACAGATTTTCCTCTTCCTTTTATCTCCTTCTTGATTCTCCCTTCTAATCTTTATCTTCTTCTTCTTCTTCTTCTTCTTCTTGAATTTGTTTCTCTTGATTCTCCTTCTAATTCTTCTTTCTAATTTTTGGATCTATCAAATTAGTATCAGAGCTTCGATCTTCTTGACCTGTGGTAGCTATGGTAGAGAACACGAGGCTCCAAGAATTGTGTTGGGACCTTTCTGAGTTCCAAAGAAAACACGATGCGGATGTGGCTAGCTTGGACAAGAGGATGACATCCATGGAGAACGCTCTGAGGGAAGAAATTGCTAAAGTCTTGCAAGCCGTGTCAACCAAAAGAGGTGCAGGACCACCAGAAAGCAATCAAGCTTCCCAAGGACAGGCGTGTCAACCGATTTACATTGTAAGATCTCTTGAAAACCCCATTCCAAGTGATCCTGTAGCTAGTATGACTAAGTTTGGTAAAGTTGATTTTCCTAGCTACAATGGAACAGATAATTTTAGGGGATGGTTGTATAAATGTAATCGGTTCTTTAAGGCTCATAACATTTCTAATGAGCATAAGGTGGAAATTGCATCAATGTACCTATGTGGAGATGCAATTGTGTGGCATGAGTGTTATATGCAAGATAAGGCAACTTTTCCAGGCTAGAGGGACTACATCTTTGACATGAGTTTGAGGTTTGGGGAAGGTGAGTTGTAGGATCCCATTGTCTTGTGGAAGAACCTTAATCAGACTGGTAGTGTTAGTGATTACGAGAAGGAATTTGAAAGGATTAGAGCCAAAGTTAAGTGTTCTGAGAGACAATCTATGGCTATGTTTATGGGTGGCTTAAAAGAGGAGATCCAACATGCAATAACCTGTTATAACCCAAACTCTGTGGTAGAGGCTTACGCTATGGCGAAACAATAGGAACTGTCTGTGAACTCCATATTGAAGAAGGTTTGGGCTCCATTGCCATCCCTTAAAAGCTTACCCCCTTTACTGCCCTTGCCTCTAGATTCACAGAGGTTACCACTTCCAAATTCCTCTAAATTTTCACCAATCAACCTTAGTAACAACCCTCTAATATCGACTATAGCTAAGAATAGACCAAGGAATGTCAAGAGCTTGTTTGAGGCTGAATTAGAGGATAAGAAGCAGAAAGGGTTGTGCTTTTGGTGTGATGAGAGGTATGGTCCAGGGCATAGATGTAGCAAGAAGAAACTCTATAACCTGGAGATAATTTCTATAGATGAAGATGCTGAAAGTGTAGAAACTAATGATAAGAATTTTGATCTTAATCAGATGCTTATCACAGAGCCACAGATCTCAATCCATGCATTGACTAGTGAGGTGGGTTATAATACTATCAAGGTGATAGGTCAAGTGGGCAAAAGGCAAATTTTGATATTGATTGATTCAAGAAGTACCCATAACTTCCTTAATGCTAAGCTAGCCAAAGAGTTAGGGTGTGAGATAAAGGGAGCAAAGTCTTATCAAGTCACTTTGGTTGATGGTAGCAAGATAATAGGGGCTGAGAAGTGTGACAAGTTTGAATGGGAAGTCCAAGGGCATGTGTTTACTGCTGAAGTGATGTTGTTGCCATTGAGGGAATATGACCTTATCCTCGGAATACAGTGGCTAAAACCTCTTGGTCAGGTCCTATGGGACTTTAAACTTCGAACTTTGCACTTCAAGTATAAGAGCCAATTAGTTCACATAGAGGCTGCCCACAAACCAGCTGTTAAATGGGTTGAAAATGATAAGTTGTTGTCCTTGTTGTTGAAGAAGGAGCAAGATGATAGAAGTGATTATTTCCTGGTACGGGTAATATCAAAGGTTGACTCTATATGTAGCCTTAATGCCATTGGGGTTGCTGAGAAGTCTGTCGATTTAAGGAAGTTGTTGGAGGAATTTTCAGAGGTGTTTGATGAACCTAAATCATTACCTCCTTCCAAAAGTTTGGATCATCAGATCCATTGAAGATAGGTACAGAACCCATTAGTATCAGGCCTTACAGGTACTCTTCCATCCAAAAGGATGCTATGGAACATATAGTGAGTGAAATGTTGCAGTCTGGTGTGATAAAAAATAGTACCAGTTCTTTTTCTTCGCCAATGGTAATGGTTAAAAAAAAGGATGGTACCTAGAGAATGTGTATCAATTATAAGGAACTAAATAAAGCTATTGTGAAGGACAAGTTTCCTATGCCTGTGATTGAAAAATTGTTGGATGAGTTACATGGGGCCAAATATTTCTCCAAAATTGATTTGAGGTCTGGTTATCACCAAATCAAGATGAAGGAAGTCGATATTCATAAAACTGCTTTTAGGACACACCAGGGGCATTATGAATTTTTAGTGATGCCTTTTGGCCTTACTAATGCTCCTTCCACCTTTCAAGCAACAATGAATTTTGCTTTTCAGTAGTACTTAAGGAAATTTGTTCGGTGTTTTTTGATGATATATTGATTTATAGCCAAACTTGGGAAAAACATTTGCAGCACTTGCAAATTGTACTGGAAGTTCTACGGCAGCATATATTTTTTGCTAAGTTGAGTAAGTGTGCCTTTGGCGTGCAGCAGATTGAGTATTTGGGCCATATTATATCTTCCCAAGGGTGGCCACAGATCCAAATAAGATTGTAGCTATGAAGGAGTGGCCTGTGCCTAGAAATGTAAAGGAACTGTGAGGGTTTCTTGGGTTGACAGGGTATTACAGAAGATTTGTCAGAAATTATGGGTTGATTTCTAGACCCCTCACCAATTTACTCAAAAAGAATAGCTTCACTTGGGGTCAAGCAGCATAGGAAGCCTTTGAAGAGTTGAAAAAGGCTATGACATGTACTCTAGTTTTGGCTCTACCTAATTTCCAAAAGGAGTTTGTGATTGAAACTAATGCATCCGGCAGTGGTGTAGGAGCAGTACTCATGCAGAATAATCATCCAATTGCTTTTTTAAGTAAGGCCTTAGCTCCAAAACATCAGGGTCTGTCTACTAATGAGAAGGAGCTATTGGCTTTAGTATTGGCAGTGACTAAATGGAGACCTTACTTAGTCGAGAGGCACTTTGTTATTAAGACGGACCACCATAGTCGTAAATACTTGCTGGAGTAAAGGATTGTTACACCAACACAACAAAAATGGCTATCTAAACTTTTGGGGTATGATTATGAAATCCGATACAAGAAAGGGGCAGAGAATCATGCAGCTGATGCATTATCTCGTGTGTCTAGTGCGAGTATATCTTTAATGATCTTATCTTTTATCTCTACTACTTTGTTGGTTGAGATCTAGAATTCTTGGTATAAGGATCCAAGGCTACAACAGCTCATGACCATGTTGCAAACCAAGAGTAACAATGATGGGAAATATTCCTTTGTGGATCACCAGTTAAGAAGAAAAGGAAAGTTGATGGTGGGTAATGATATGCAACTAAGGACCAGGTTAATGCAAATGATACATGCTGAGGCTATAGAGGGGCATTCAAGAGTATTAGCCACTACACAGAGGCTGTCTTCATTAGTTTATTGGAAAGGCATGAAGAAGGATATTAGAAATTTTATTCAAGGCTACCACACTTGTCAATTACACAAGTATGAACCCACTCACCTAGTTGGTCTTTTACAACCATTGCCTCTACCTCATCGAGTTTGGGAACAAGTCTCTATGGATTTTATTGACGATTTGCCAAGTTCCCAAGGCTATACTACCATCATGATTGTGGTAGATTGGTTGAGTAAATATGCCCATTTCATACCAGTAATGCACCCTTATACTACCTCGAAGATTGCTCAACTTTATCTGTCCCACATCTATAAGCTGCATGGCATGCCTAAGGTGATTGTGAGTGATAGGGATCCAGTATTCACCAATTTATTCTAGAAGGAGCTGTTCAAGTTATGCAAGGTTTCATTACATATGTCTTCTACATACCACCCCCAATCTGATGGGCAGACAGAGGTAGTAAATCGTTGTTTGAAGACATATTTACGGTGTATGTGTGGTGAATCTCCTAAAGAATGGTCATCGTGGCTTCCTTTGGCGGAATATTGGTATAATACCAGTTTCCATTCAGCTATCCAAACCACACCTTATGAGGTTTTGTATGGTCAGTCTGCTCCTATGCACATTCCATACCTTCTTGGGGATTCCAACTTTGAAGTAGTTGACAGAACTCTACTGGCAAGGGAGCGAGCTTTACAATTGCTCAAATTTCATTTGACAAGAACACAGAATAGAATGAAGCAACTTTCAAACAAAAATAGAATTGATAGGGAATTTGTGGTGGGGGAGCACGTTTATCTCAAACTTCAACCATTTTGGCAATCGAGTTTGTTGCAATCTCGGACTCATAAGTTATCTCCTTGGTATTGTGGACCATTTGTGGTACTTTAGAAGGTTGGTCCAGTGGCTTACAAGTTGCAATTGCCAGAAAATGCCGGGATACATAATGTCTTTCTTGTTTCTTTGTTGAAGAAGAAAGTGGGAAATGCACCAGTAACTTCCCAATTCCCTGATCCATTGGTTCATAATGGGCAACATCTCCTTCCTGACAAAATTCTAGAGAGAAGGTTGCAAAATTGTCATGGGAAACCTGTTACTATGTGGTTAATTCAGTGGAAGGGGTGTACTGCTGAGGAGGCTTCTTGGGAAACTAGTGCTGACATCCTCGCTAGGTTTCCAGATTTTCATCCTAATCCTTGAGGACAAGGATTTTAGAGAGGGAGGCATTTGTTACAGTCCATTTATCTGTGCTAAGCCGGAAATATGGGTTCGTTTGTTAAGGAGTCTGTTGAGGCCTATAATTGTAATTGCCCTTATATAAGGGATGGCTTTGTAACTCAAAGTCTATTGACTGATGAATACAAATAGATTTTCCTCTTCCTTTTATCTCCTTCTTGATTCTCCCTTCTAATCTCTATCTTCTTCTTCTTCTTGAATCCATTTCTCTTGATTCTCTTTCTAATTCTTCTTTCTAATTTATGGATCTATCATAGAATCTTCTCCTCCCCAAACCAACTGGGGCAAAAGGTACCCGTTTACCCCTTAACTTTTCGATTTTGAGGATTTTTACCCTCCATATTACAATACATGGATTTTTACCCTCCATATTTTCAAGTTTGAGGAAATGAGGCAAAATTTAACGCCGGGGCGTCACGTGTTGCACGTGCACCGTTGGCCTCCATCAAGTATGCACATGTCAGCGCCACCTCAGACTTTTTTGACAACTTGGCATGCCAACTTGGACCACCATGAGCGGGAAGTCTACCTGCTACCAATTTTATTAGTGGGCCCCACCGCTGACTAAAGGTTTGAAAAAAAGAAAAGAAAAAGACAGATGAATGCAAAGAAATCTATTTAAATGATCCCTAGGGCACAAAGAGTTTTGAGTTTCCTTCTCTTCTCTGATCTTCAGATTCACACCCATTTCATTTACTTGTTCAATGGCTAGCTCCAGCAACTCTCACACTTCAGCACTGGTGGAATTTGGAAGACATGAGTATGATTATGAGGGGCCAAGTCTGTTTTGCTATTGTGGTTTGAAGGCTCCGAGGATCATGTCTTGGAGCGAAAAGAATCCTGGTCGAAGGTTTTTTGGATGCCCAATCTATGATCCCATGGTAATTTCTTCCCTAATGTTTGATTTTAAACTAGTGTGTTGTCAGGGGTTTTTATGTTAAGATATTTCGCAGGTATTGTGTGGTAATGTTTAGGGTTTTGCTTGGCATAAAGATTGGGTTTTGATTAATTGTTAATGAAATGTGATTTTTGGACATTTGCAGAATAAAAAGTGACAGTGTAAGTATTT
>BPVZ01000034.1:2160801-2174909 GCA_020521535.1 Rubroshorea leprosula
GAGAGAAAGAGACAAAGAAAGAAAAGAGTTAATAGTCTCAACTTGCTTGATGAAGAAGATTGATAGCTCTTTGTCATGGCCAATGTTATCAGCAACGAATGGCAACAACTTACAACAAGAAGGTCAAACCTAGAGTATTTCATCAAGGAGATCTTGTCTTAAGGAAGATCATGCTAAATGAAAGGGAACCTAAGGGCAAATTTGCACCAAACTACAAAGGACCCTATGTTGTTAAAGAAGTTTTCGTTGGAGGAACACTCTTGTTGAGATATCCATATGGAACTAATTATCATCATCCAGTGAATGCTAATATCATCAACAAAAACAAAAAAAAAAAAAAAGGAAAAAAAAAGAGAGACTTACATCAAAACCAGGAAATGTAGCCTAACAAGTTAAATGTTTCCTTGACTTGGAAAGTGGAAATCCAATGATGAAAGGCCCTGTTTCTCCATCATAAACAATTGAATATTACCTTTTTGCTTACCCCTTTCGAGCCAGAAAAAGGTAATTATTCAAATTTACAAAAGCCATAATGATTTTCTTTCTATTAACCCACATTAATGACCGGGGAAGTGAAGAAAAGAATGTGAGGGAAATATATGAATTTTGAGCCTTTATCCTTTCTTTCATCGTAACCTAACCCAAGCCATGTTACAAGCCTATGAAAAGTCCTTGTTTGAGGATTTGAAGCTTTCTATGTCAAAGGGCATACATTAACAAAAAAGAAAAAAAAAAGAAAAAAAAAAAAGGAGACATCAAAGCTCCAAGCATTGACAGTGGGAAACTTCCTTCTTCTGAGCACAAGAGTTAGTTCATGAAAAGGGGAAAGATTTGAGGTGTCAACATTCAGAAAGGGAATGAAATTTTCTCTCATAGACTAAAAGACTGATGGGTAGAGTTGCAAAAGAAAAAATGATCTAAAGCAATGATTTATGGTCTGAATATCTTGCAACCCATTACATCAAAATCTTGTGTTACTAGCTAGACTTCTTTTGTCACTAAAGGAAGTTGACTATTTGATTATTCGACCCTCTCTTGAATCTAGTGGAATCAATCTTTGCTATTGTTTTGTTTGCGTTTTACTCCAACCTCGCCTTTTATTCAGTATTGGGAATATTAGTTGAATATGATACATTCATTTCAGTTAATATAATTGTCTATCTGATCAAAATCTCTTGATGAATTTGAAAGGTTAGATGAGGATTACAAGGAGAAAGGAAGCCGAATTCCATAGCTAAGGAGTCATCCATGCTAGCTAAAACTCCAATAGCAAATGAAAGTTCAACTTATTAGGGCAATATTTTCAAATATCTCCTCATGGGAAACAAATGAGATTCCACCTCTTGCATTCAATAGGGCATTCGTGACTGTGAATCTTTTGAGTTGCTACATAGGGATAATCACTGATTGATGAATGTGAAACATGAAAGACACAGGACTCTTGTCAAATATGGACATCCAATATGTTGAAGGAAGTTTCTTAACCTCTCTACACTTTACCTTATCTTATATATGAAGATTGTCTCACTTGCATATGTTTCATGGTTGCAGATCTTTTAATCATTACTTTCATCTAGTCTTTTGATTGCATTTTACACTCATTAGGCCCTGATATTCTACTTTTTTTTCTTAGTCATTCGACTATATTGATACTCTATTGTTTCGGTCACTCAACCATACTCATACTCTATTGTTCCGGTCATTCAACCATACTCATACTCTACTGTTACAATTATTCAACCATACTGATACTCTATTGTTTCGGTCGTTCAACCATACTCATACTTTACTGTTCCGGTCATTCGACCATACTCATACTCTACTGTTACGATCATTTGACCATACTAACACTCTACCGTTTTGGTCATTGACCACACTGATATTTTACTACTCCGATCACCCGACCATACTCGTACTCTACTGTTCCGGTCATTCGACCATACTCATACTCTACTGTTACAGTCATTCGACCATACTAATACTCTATTGTTTCGGTCAATCTACCATATTGATACTTTATTGCTTCGATCACACGACCAGACTCATACTCTGTTGTTTCGGTCATTCGATCATACTCATACTCTACTGTTACGATCATTGGACCATATTCATACTCTATTGTTTTCGTCATTCAACCATACTGATACTCTATTGTTCCGGTCACTCGACCATACTGATACTCTACTGCTTTGGTCATTCGACCATACTCATACTCTACTATTTCGGTCGTTCAACCATACTCATGCTCTACTGTTACGGACATTTGACCATACTGATGCTTTATTGTTTCGGTCATTCGACCATACTAATACTCTATTGCGTGGTCATTCGACCATTGTAGCTTCTTAGCCGTTTAGTATCAACTTTTTTTATCATTCAACTGTTGCAGTTTCTTAACTATTTAGGATCAGCTTGTTTAAAATCAATTCGACTAAGATTAACTCAGCTAAGATCAACTCATTTAAGATCAAAACCATTTAAGATCAACTTACTCAACTGGCTTAGTCGTTTGACCTTAGCTACTCAATTGGCTCGGTCATTTGATCGTAGCTACCCAACTTGCTCGGTCGTTTGACCATAGCTACCCAACTTGCTCGATCATTTGGTTATAGCTAGCTAACTTGCTCGATCGTTTGACCGTTGCAACTCAAATTTTCAAATCAATTCATTTAAGATCAAGTCACTTAAGGCAAACTCATTAAAGATCAAATCATTTAAGATCAACTCACTTAAGATCAACTTGTTTGATCATTTGACTGTTGTGGTTATAAAACCGTTTTTACTTTACTTGTTCAGTCATTTCACCATTACAGTTTTATAGCCATTTTTACTTTACTTGTTCAATCATTTGACCATTGCGGTTTCATAGCAGTTTTTACTTTATTTGTTCAATCATTCGACCGTTACGATTTCTTAACCATTTTTACTTTACCTGTTCAACCATTCGACACGTTTTTCTTTACCTTTTTACTTAAAAAAAAAAAAAGAAAGAAAAAAAAGAGTTGAGTTAAAATTTGAGTTATTCTTGTCTTGTCTTTTCATTCTTAGCAGAAAGAAAAGAAAAGAAGGGCAACTGTCATAACTCAAATTTTTAATAGAATTTTATTTTTATTTTTATTTTTATTTTAGTCTTATTTTTATTTTAACTAATATGTTTTGTCTTTGTTTGCCTTGTTAGGTTCATGAGCAAAAAAAGGGAGATTTGTGCTAAGAAAATTAGAAAAGGAAAAGGAAAGAAAAGACTCAATTGAAGAGATCAAAAGTTGGGCTGAAATCCTTTAAGCTATAAATCTAGCCTATTAAAACCAAAAACCAACCTAACACCAACCCATTTCCATTTAAAACCCAAAAACCACACAAACCCAAATACCAAACCCAAAACCAAAAACCCAAAAGCCAAAAAAAAAAAAAAAATGACAAAGGCTTAAATCCTTTTTTTTTCTCCCCAATCAACCATCGGGTTCTCTCTTCAAAACCTCCTTCTTCTTCCTCACCCAAGCCTCCCCCTCTTCTTCTAGAATCTTCTTGTAATTGTACAATCTGCATCTTCACTCCGGATGAACCTGCAAAGCCCCGATGTGGGTTCTCGAGGTAGACACTCTAATGCTTAAGTCAGCAATAATCGGATCTACCTTTAGAATAATGGAAAAAAGAGCTTTGGGTCGGTTTCAATTACCTTCCTAAGATGGCCCCTAGGGGTATTTATAGGCCTTAGTAAGGTGTCCATGTGGCTTGCTTAATAAGATAATCGGAGTGTGATGTGTCCCTTCAAGTGATAATTTCCAGACCGAGAAATTATGTAAATTAGGTGTGGGCATGTTCACTGTATTTATCATGCAGCCATTTAGCTGGGAAGTGTTGGATTTAACTTCACTTCAGTTATTAAGGAATTGTAGCAGTATGTCCGAGGTTAGGGACTTCAGACCTATCCTTACACTATTCCCCCCTCGAACTCATTCACTTGTTAATAATGTTGTTAAAGGTGGTAAGAGTAGTGTATTATTAGGTGAAAAGAGGAATGAAAGAATACCACAGTTGAGTTACTAGAGTCATAATTAAAATAAAAATTGGTCACTCAAATTCATGTATGGCCGTAACTAAAGTAAAATATGTGACATGGGGTCACTGTGGCCATATTTGAAATGAAATGTGATATGTGATCACAATGGCCAAAGCCGAAGTAAAATATGTGACATGAGGTCATTATGGCTGGAGTCGAAGTAAAATATGTGACACGGGGTCATTATGGCTGGAGCGAAAGTAAAATATGTGACACGTGGTCACTATGGCCGGAGCTAGAGTAATAAGTGATGACTGGAGTCATTGTGGTCATAGTCGAAGTAATAAGTGATGACCGGAGTCATTATGGTCGTAGTCGAAGTAACAAGTGATGACCAGAGTCATTGTAGCGTAGCCGAGGTAACAAGTGAAGATCGGAGTCATTGTGGCCGTAGCCAAGGTGAAACACTTGTAAAATTGAAAAATATTATTGTGAAAGTAAATAGAAGTATTGGGTTGGGCTTAATTGGGCTTGTTTAAAAAGTCTAACATAGAGTTAGTACGTGATGTGACAAATGTTTGTTGAAAGACGTGTACAACAAATACGGGCTGGGAAAAGTAACTGCTACAGTTAAACAGACGAAATGGAAAACGAACCATCGAATTCGAGAGATTTACATTAGGGATTAACTATTGAATTTGAAAGGGTGTAACCGTGACCATCAAATGAAATTAATCATAACCGTTCAAGCATATATTTGCTTTGGTATATATAGCTATAGCTCTGTAAAAAAGGTTTTACTTTTGTTGTATTTTCTATCGAGGTGTCGCCAAAATTCTATTGTGTTCTTGCGTCTAGACTGTTGCATTCTTTGTGGACTTTTACATCAATCTTTCAAGATCGAGATCAGGTAATGTATGAGTTTCGGTGATTCATATTCTAGTATGTGTTTTCTCTTTCTCTCATCCTTTCTGATTTAGATCTAAGTCCTTTGAAGGAGGTTAGGTTTAAGACTGAGAGTGATGGTGAGCGTGAGTTAGAGTTTTTCAAAGATCCTGACTTCATTCCCTCCCCCTACTCCATGTAGTGAAAGTTACAAAACTTGAAGAGATGTCTTTTGAGGAAACATTGAGCGTTGAGGGAAGTGAGGAAGCAAGGGCATTGGAGTATAGTGACGTGGGCATGACTAGTGAGTCATTCGACTCAGAGAGGACAGAGGAAGGGGTAGGAAGAAGTGAGATGGTTATGGTTGAGGGAGATGGGGTTTCCATAACTGTATTAAAAGTGGAGGGTAGAAATGAAAGGTGTTATGATGTTGAGGCAAATATCATGTCTTAGGTGAGGCAGTATGAGTCTGAATTCAGGACCAAGGATAGCCTGGGTTATTTAGTAAAGAGTTATGAAATTTCTTCCGGAGTTTTAATTAGGCCTGCTGAGGTAGAGGAGAGGGCATGTTCTGCACCTCAGGATCATTGGATGCCTATGTATGCCCACTACTTGGCAGTGGGGCTTAGATTTCCAATTCTTGAGTTGTTGGTGGGGTTATTGTTAGATTATAGTATAGGGTTGACACAACTAGCCCCCAATGCAATGAGGATAATAATAAGGTTTTTAATTTATTGCCAAGCTCAAGGGGTTAGTGTGCCAACCGTAAATATGTTCAAACATTTTTTTATTCTTAAGGGTGGAAGGAGGAAGGAGAAGGGGTGATATTATTTTACCCCTAGAGTGTCAAATAAGGAAAATATGAGTTTATTTACAGCGGGTCCTTCATCCACTAAAAGATGGAAGGAAAAATATTTCTTTGTAGATGACACTAAGTGGGAAAGGGGGGATGCCGAGGTAGAATTTTTGTCATCCTAGAAGGCTAAGAAAGCCAACCAAAATAAGTACAGTTTGAATGAGGATGAGGAAGAAAAGGTGGGGAAGTTGGTGAAGGAGGGGGTGATTTAGTGAATATCATGTACCTCACCAGCTCAAATGTCATAAAGGCTGCTGAGCTCTATGGGCCAAGTGCTTTGAGTGAAGGTGTGTTTATTTTTTATATTGTGGTGCTTGGTGTTAGATATGGATTTATGTTGTTGACATTTTTTGTTTTTGTTGTTTTGCAGCTGAGATGGATAAGTTTTTGAGTGCTGCTGAAGGGGTGGCCATTCCAAAGAAGTCAAGGAAGAAGTCAAGGACTTCAACTAATGAGGCAAGTGAGAAAAGAGTTGGGAAGGAGTTGGTGCATAGCAACTCAGCTGGAGTTCAAAAAGTGCTACCAAGGCCAGAGCTGAAAAGGAAAGGGAGTGAGGAGCTAAGAGCACTTCAAAAAAAGAAGAAGATGGTGGAAAAGGAGGTTAGGGGGGACAAGGTAATGGAGTTCGTACCTCAGCCTCCTCCTATTGAGCTCGATCCTGAGCTCAAGGAGATTGAGGTCAAGGAGGCTGAGGTTAAAGCCCCTGGTAAAAAGAAAGGACTCATTCTTCCTCTTTCCTTTCAAAGCAGCCTATTTGACACGAAGAACGCAACAGGGGCAAAAAGGTTTATTAATGCAACCTTCCCCTAAGTGGACAAGTGCTAGGCTAAGGAAGAGGTGCTGAGGTACGTTGGGGCGACTGTGGTGAAGCACACTCTAGAGGTATGTTAAGTTGGTTTATGTGTTGTTGTTGATTTTGTTTTATTTTATTTTATTTTATTTTTTTACTTTTGCTAGAATTACAGAGTGCAAGCTGGGTGAATGCACTAGCCCAAGAGTTTGTAGAGAATGTGAAGGAGCGCACTCTCTTGCGGAGGTAGTGTGAGCAACTGCAAAAAGAGAAGGATGAGCTGGAGAAGTAGAATAAGGAAATGCGAGAGTCGCTGGATGAGATGGTACCAATAGTGAAATAGCTTGAGGAGAAGAAGGATTCTTTGAACATTAAGCTCATTTTTGAAGAGAGAAAAAGGAAGATCTCTGAAAGCGAGCACGAGGGTCAGGAGAAAGAAAAAAAAAAAGAAGATGAAAGATGCTGTGGTCAAGCTAAAGAAGAATGTGGAGTTGTTGTTACACAATGCCATAGAGGAGCATATTGTAGATTTCTTGAGGTTTGGGACTTTTGAGAATATAGTCAACCTATATCGACTGCCTACTGCGATCTTGGCCTTCACAGACTGCAGAAAGAAGGTGAAGTCACAATATCCCAAAGTGGATGTTACAAGTGTCACCTTTGGTGAACAAGAAGAAAAGGTGGAGGAGAATGGTGAAAGCATGTTAGCTGACTTCCGGCCAAAAGTTACGCTGAGGTGGGATCACGATGTACAAGGTCATACAATCTTTCCTCTAAACTTCGACTTCGAGTTCGTTGTAGTGGAAGAAGAGGTTACAGAGGTAGAGGATATATAAGAGGAAGGGAATCAGCCATCTCCTCTTCCTACTGAGGAACAGCCACCTCCGAAGTAGTTAGGATTTTCATTGTTTTTTTTTTTTTTATGTTAATATTGGAACAATTTATAGTTTGAATAGTTTGTAATGTTTATTATTCAATGAAAAGCTTTTGAAATTATATGTAATATTTGTTTTGTGTTATGTTTGTTTTAGATTAATCATAAAAATTGAGATGAAGTAAATCACTTCGAATGTGAATTGAAATGATGTAAATCACTTCGAATGTGAACCGAGATGAGGTAAATCACTTCGAATGTGAATTGAAATTCATTAATAAAAGTGAAGTCCGAGAAATAAATTCCAAATAGATTAACCTCGGAGATACAGACTAAGAGATGAAATGGGTCTCAAAATGAAGAAGTAATAATTATAAAGAAGGATAGGACAAAGATCACTTGAAAGAAGTATATTAAGAATAAAATTTCTTCATGTTATTGATATTCCAGACTCTAGGAATTCTCTTTCCTTCCATGTCTTGGAGGAAATAGGCACCAAGATGTGGCACTTTGGCCACTGTGTAAGGGCCTTCCCAGTTCGAGGCTAATTTACCAAAATGAGTTTCAAACCTTGTTAAACCAGCCTTCTTGAGAACAAGGTCTCCTACTTTGAATGTTCGAGGGTGAACTTGTTTGTTGTAGAAGTTATCTAATTTCTGCTTGTATACTAGAGTTCGAAATCGTGCTTCTCCTCTGACTTCGGCAAGTAGATCAAGGTTCTCCCAAAGTAGTTTTCCATTTCGTCCGTCATCAAAATGGGTGACCCTGAAGCTTGGGACTCCTATCTCAATAGGAATGACTGCTTTGGTACCAAAGGCCAGGTGGCAGAGTGTTTCACCTATTTCATTAAGTTATAGAATATGCTTTAGGATAAAGCCGTAGATGAGAAAATAAAATTGAATGAAAGTAACTTGGGTTGGAAACGGTACCTATGGCACTTCGGCTCGTAGTTCTATATGCCCAGAAGACGTTGTTGAGCTCGTCTGCCCACCTGGACTTGTGCTGCTCCAACCTCGACTTTGTTCCCTCTAGGATAGCTTTATTGACAGATTCGACCATACCATTGGATTTCGGATGGTATATTGAGGTAAACTGTAGTTTGATCCTGTAACTGGAGCAAAAATCTCTGAATGAAGAGCAGTTAAATTGAGTACCATTATTAGCAACAATCTAATTTGGGATTCCATATCTGAAGATGATTGAGTTGAAAACAAAGTCTTCGACCTTTTTGGAAGTAAGACTGGATAATGGCCGAGCTTCAACCCATTTTGTAAAATATTCAACACCAACGATTAAATGGGTTACACCTCCAACCCCCTTCATAAATGGGCCTAAAAGATCAAGTCCCCACTGAGCAAATGGCCATGGTGCTACTAAGTTGGTGAGCTCTTCTATCGATTGGTGAATTAAGTGTGAAAAAATTGACACTTCGAGCACCTCTATACAAAATGAGTAGCATCCTTATACATATTTGGGCAATAATATCCTTGTCTAAGGACTTTGTGAGCTAGGGTTCTAACACCAATGTGGCTTCCACACATACCTTCATACACCTCCCGAAGTGCGTACTCAGCTTCATAAGGATTCAAGCATCGTAGGAGAGGGAGTGAGAAAGATCCCTTATAGAGGACCCCATCAATGAGTGTGTATCGAGATGCTTTCTTGCTTAACCTCATCTCTTCTTGCTTATCTGCAGGCACTTACCCATCTCATGAAAAAGAGACAATTGGATCTATCCAACTCGGTGTATTCAGGTTTTTGCTGATCTCCATCATTCTTGGCTTCATGAAGCTCAGTTATCTAAAACTTCAACAAAAACTGATCTGGAGCTTAAGGAGCTATTAGAGGCGAACTTATAAAGTGAATTTGCCTATTCATTCTCAATTCGGGGAATTTCACTCAAACAAAATTTTTGAAACTTGCGCTTCAGCTTGGCCACCAAGGCTACATACTTCATCATGACATAATCAATAACCTCGCAAACTGAGTTAACTTGATTAACCACATGCTGTGAGTCACTATATGTTGTACCTATGATTTTGATGATTACAAAACACATTTGAGTGACTAATTGATTTATTTAAGTGTGTAGTTAAATTACCAATATATTGCAAAGTAAGCAAAATGAGATTGCATTAAAAATGGCTCAAAGGGTAAAAATATGCAGAGAGCCGACTTAAGAAAATTGTAGCCGGCTCTCGGAAGCAAAAATGCAGAAAGCCGACTGCAGATTTTGTTGAGCCGGCTCTACAGGCCAGAAATTCAACTGTTGTTTTTACGCGTGCGGAAAATGGAAGTAGAGTCGACTCCCACTTTGTAGCTGGCTATGAGGGCGCATCTAATGCACAACGGTCGACTTATTTGAAGAATATTTAATGTATTTAAAGTTAGAGTTCCAAAGTCAGCTCAAAGTTTTGCAGTCGGCTTTCAAGAAAAACAGAATAGGCTGCAAATCCAGATAGCCAACTCTGGAAGTGTAAGCCGGCTTTATAGAGCCGGCTCTAGAAACTTAAGTCAGCTCTCTTGACAATCTTGCAACTCGAGCTTTGCGTCCTGCAGAGCATTAAATGACCCCCAATGGCTAGTAACCACTATTTTCGACCATGGGGTTATAAATATGGTTAGTAGAAGATTTGAATGAGGTTTAGAAAGTCTTGTATTGAATATCTTTACCTACCTACATGAGCTTTAACTTGAGTTTTTGATCTTTGAGAGATCTTTACATGTAATCCTCTTCTTGTTCTATTTGTGAGTGATCTTGGGGGTGTGATTATTCCTTCAAGAGTGATCTATTGAGACGATTCGTGGGGTTTTCATTGTAAAGGGGTGAGGTTTGAGAGAAATACTCATCTTCTTGTAAAAGGATTGAGTGGCTCCTTTAAGCCACCCTTGTTGTTGCTAGTGGAGAGTGTGAAAGAAATCCTTGGTGAGTGAAGCCAAGGTAGAGGACTAGGCTCCAAGTGGTTGGACCGAACCTCTATAAATCATTGAGCAAGCTCTTCTTCTCTACTCTCTTTAATTTTGGTTTTGTGGTTGCAAAAAAGGGAGAATTTTTGGAACTCCAATTCACCCCCTTCTTGGAGGACATTGAGTCAACACTGTATATTTGTATGGCCATGACTTTCAACTCTAATGCTAGTTGTAAGCCAAATAGCAGAGCTTCATATTCAATCATGTTATTAGTTGCATCAAAGTTAAATTTCAAAACATGCTCACTTCAATATCCATCTGGACCAACTAGGAAAGCACCAACTCCTGAGCCCTTGTTGCTTGAGGCTCCATCAACATATAAGATCCAACCGCTCGACTCGGCGTTAGAATTTGGAAGAGTTGGAGTGCATTCTGCGACAAAATCTGCGAGTGCTTGAGCTCGGATTGCTGACGTCTATTGAAATGTTATCTTGAATTCCCCTAGCTCTACAGCCCATTTAATTAACTTTCTTGAGCATTCTAGCTTCTGAAAAATCTGTCGAAGAGGTTGATCTGTGAGAACTATGATTGGTGTGATTGAAAATGTGGTCTTAATTTTCTGGCCGTGTAACATGCTGCTTATATAATAAACTGGTTTTTGTTGTTTGCCCTCTTCTCTCACTAGCACAAAACTGATTGCTTCATCAAAAATACCGAGATACAAATAAAGGATTTCTCCGTCTATAGCCTTTGTTAATAAAGGGGGTGAGCTAAGAGACTTCAACTCCTCGAATGCAGCTTGGCATTCTAAGTTCCATTCAAACTTCTTTTGTTTGCCAGATTCATCTTTCTGGGCTGCTAACCTCATGATCTTGAAAAATGGCACACACTTATTTGTTGATTTCGATATGAATCTATGAAGAGTTGCCACCCTCTTGGTTAATCTCTGTACATCTTTCACCGACTTTGGTTATTCCATCTCGGCTATTACTTTGATCTTTTTTGGGTTAACCTCAATTCCCTTCCTAGAAACCATGAAGCCTAGAAATTTCCTAGACTCCACACCGAAGATGCACTTTATTGGGTTTAATCGCATTCTGTTCTTTCTGAGGTTGTTAAATGTTTCATCGAGGTCAGCTAGATGATCCTCTGCTCTCAGGCTCTTTACCACAATGTCATCGACATAAACCTCTAGATTCCTACCAATCTGAGCTTGGAACACAATGGTCACCATCTTCTAGTAAGTGGCACTTGTGTTCTTTAAGCCAAAGGGTATCATGACATAGCAATAAATTTCATCACCTACATAGAATGAGGTTTTCTCTTCATCTTTCGAAGCCATCGGCACTTGGTGGTAACCAGAATATGCATCCAAGAGACGTAATCTCTCATTTCTAGAAGCTACTTCAACCAATTTATCAATGCTTGGCATCGGATAACAGTCTTTGGGACAAGCCTAGTTGAGATTCGTGTAATCAATGCACATTCGCCATTTATCATTTGCCTTCTTGACCAACACCGGGTTAGCCACCCATTCATAGTAATCAACTCTCCTAACGAAGCCAGCTTGCAAGAGTTTCTCTACTTCTTCCTTTATAACCTGAAACCTCTTCCCCCCAAAGAGGCGTCGCTTTTGGACTACTGGTTTCTTCAATGGATTAGTGCTGAGCTTGTGTTGAGATACTGAGGTTGGAATCCCTGGCATGTCTGCTAAGGTTCAAGCAAAGACATCTTTGTTAGTTCGGAGGAAAGCTATTAGTTCTGCTCTTTCCTTTGGGTTCAACTAAGTTCCAATTTGTGTCTTCCTATTTTGATCTCTATCATTAAGTTGCACTTCCTCTACATCCTCAACTGGGGTAGCTTTAGTTTCATATTCAAGTCGGTTGTCTACTATCTCCACCCCCATCACCTGCTGATTATCATGAATTTGTTGCGAAATGGTTTCTAATCTCTGATCTTTGCCTTTCTGAGGCCTTGTAACCGAGGTTATATAGCAATGTCTAGCCACCTCCTGGTTACCTCGTAGTGTTGCTATCCCTATAGAGGTTGGGAACTCCATGCAGAGGTGAAACTGAGAGACCACAGTTCGGATCGTGGTTAATGTAGGTCGTCCGATAACAGCATTGAAGGAGGATGCCATTGTGACAACTAGAAACCAAACTGAAGGGGTAACATAAGTTAGTCCGCTCCCAAAAGCAACATTAAGGGTAAGGACTCCTTCTACCTGAATAGTTTGGTTATTGAATCCGTATATGGGACCATCGTACCTCTACAACAGAGTTGGATCTAGTCCGAGACTCTCAAAACAATGAAAATACATAATATCTGGTGCACTTCCTGTGTCAACAAAGACACGTTCTACCTCACAGTTGTTAATCGTAACAGAAATTACCAAAGGATCATTATGGGGTGTGACAACTCTATTGAAGTCAGTAGGTGTGAAAGTGATGGGTTGATTCTTCCAGTCAGCGTCATCAAACTTTTGTTTCTAAGCTCAATTTTGATGCTTCACCTTCCTGACATATAATTTTCGTTGTTGGGAGCTCAAACCCCTAGCTTCCAATCCTCTCGTAATCATATGTATAATCCTAGCCGGTGGCGGGAGTGGAGGTGGGGCTTGTTGGTATCCCACACCTTGCCTGTTTCTTGCATTATGAGATCCCTATGGTTGTGGCCCCTACTCTCTAACAAACTTCAGTTGCTCTGTTTGTTGGGATGTATTCATTTAGCATGCCCTTTTGAGCTAGACTTTCCAATTCGGACCTTATACTATTACACTCCTCTGTTGTATAACCATGATCTTGATGAAAATCATAATATCTAGTATGATCACGTGTAACAACAGAACTTCTCATTGGCCCTGGTCACCTCAAATCCATCTTATTCTTGATCTGTATAAATATCTATGACCTCAGCAGATTGAAAGAAGTCCATGTAACTGGTGCTTTATTGGTAATCTGCTGGGGAGGTACGGAGTTCGGCTTTTCGAATCTCGGTGTGGAGGTAGACATCGGACCTCGATTCTGTACTGTCTTCATCTGCTTTTTGCTCTAACCCTCATCTCTCCAATCTGGGTTTTGATTCTTAGGGAGAACTGGCTTCTGTGATAAGGCATATTCCTCAATAGTTTTGAATTTCAAGGATCTGCCATTAACCTCATTAAAAGTAGTAGCAGGATGCTTAATTAAGCTATCTCTGAATCTCTTGTGTTGGAGACCTTGAATTACAGCCGCAATTCCTACAGCTTGGTTGAATGAGCTGACTTTGAGGATTGCATCATTGAACCTGCTCATGTAATTCTTCAAGGATTCTCTGTCCCTCTGTTTGACTTGCATCAGTTTAGAAGTGATTTTCCTAATCAACCTTCTGTTGGAAAACTTTGTAGCAAAAGTAGATGCCATTTCTGTTTAAAAGCTTATAGATTTCGAAGGCAAATTATAGTACTAGGTTTGAGCATTACTAGGGAGAGTGGAGGAAAAGATCTTGCACATCAACGCATCAGAGGCGTTCTGAACTTGCAAATAGAAGTAGAAGGCATGGAGGTGATCATCTAGATCCTTCGTTCCGTCATATGTCTCGAGCTGAGGTATTTTGAAACCAGTAGGATAAGGTTTCAATGTAATATTAGTGTTCAAAGGATAAGGTATGGAATCAGTGTTATGGTGTGGAGGTGGCAGTAAGGGTGGAAAAGGAGTAAAGTAAAGAGAACAAAAAGGAGAGTGGAGAAGAAAGATTGAAGATAGAGGGGCTTAGGTGAGTTATGAGGGATCTAACCCAAATCCAAGTTGGAAAA
>BPVZ01000034.1:2191906-2210253 GCA_020521535.1 Rubroshorea leprosula
CATGTGCACGAGTCAGCCTCTATAAGATCTGTCTCTTATACACTTCTATATGTTACCAAAAAATGACCTCTACCTTCTCATTGATTAATCAATTCTATTTTCTTAAGAAAAAATTATTAATTTATAAATCAAATATTTTTAAAAAATAATATAAAAATTTAATTTTTGAAAATTCTTGATATGAGTTACTATTATAAATAGATTTAAAAGAAATAAAATGAAAATTAAGATTTATTAAGGTCAACCAAAGAGTAAAAATTAAATTGAAAAATGAAAAAAGAAAAATAAATAAATAATGGTGCAAAATTTAAAAGATGTCTAAGTTAACAAGAATGGGTTAACATAGGTTTACGGTGGAAACATAAGATGAATTGAAGGAAATCTTATCAATTTTGAAGATAATTCTAATGACGGAAAAGGAGAGTTGAAGTTTTGGGGGAGGTGGTTGCCGCGTGGATGAAGAGTAAAATGAGTTTAGCAGAGAGGGTTCACTGGCAGACTTTATTAAATCCAATCTATATACATACATATATATATATAAGAGAAGCCAATGAAGAAAAGTTATTTGAGTGCAATTTTTATAGGTCCTTAATTTATTATTATTATTATTATTTAAACAGAAATGAGTAGATTTTGGTTGTTCTTCTTATTCTCTTCTTGACCGAACTTACCATCTTAATTCCTCTTTAGTGTAGCTCAATTTTGTGACGTTCAAATTAGATTTAATGATGGCATCAAAATTTTGAATCTAATTTTTAATTGAAGGCCCGAATCCTTTCCAAGCTGCTGTCCATGTAAAAGAAAGGAAGGAGGCTCGTTTTGGCTTTTGCTTTCTGGTGAGTATCACGGACCTAAACCCCTGTTCTTGACCAAAATTTCCGTGATTTCCAGCCTTTAAGAGCCCTTTGAAAAGAAAAGAAAAATGAAAACGATAATGGAAGGGAGAATGCATCGTGAATGGCACAGGCTGTCAACACCCGGATTCTGATAATAGAACAGGTGTTGACACATTCTAGGCCATGCAAAAACAAAATGGGGCGGTGCTGCATCACAGCACCCATGTGTGCGTGATGTGTGATGCTGCCACATAGGTGGCTAGGTAGCACCTGAGGGTGAGTGTTGCAAATCTGAGGTTGACACAGCAGTGTCAAACTCTCAATTCTAGTCACAAAACATGTTCACAACACTTTGAATTTTAGTTACAAAACACATGCCTGTTGAGCAAGTAAATGAAACATTATAAAATAAAAGTAAAATAAATTAAATTCGGGTTAAAGGATAAATCCAAAATTTTATAATTTATTTTGAAATTTAACTTATTATTTTCTTGATATAAATTGTAGGCTTTCTTTTTTTTTTTGGTAAATATGGTGGCGGGATTAAAAACCCAATTTTAGTTAAATCCCATTATTAAATCTTGTTTATCTTAAATTAGATTTTATTTTATTGAGCATGCCTATTATGGAAATTACTTGATATGCAAGGTATATGTTTTCTTGAAATGAGCACATATTGACATGTTATTTGTGGAACCAATTCATTCTTGTTATATTTGTTAACTACCAATAGGATCCAGTAATTTTGCACCAGCAAGTGGGAGGAATGTTGGCATGCTAGTATTAGAAAGTTGGCCATGATTTGTAGAGGAGAAATCTATTTCGTTACTCATACTTGTTTCTATTTTACTTGGTATTGATTTATACTTGTTAGCATGCTTTGTTAACACGAAAAAGGGGAAACTAAATGTTTATTTACTAAGATTATATCACTTTTTTTTTTTTCCTACTATTTCAAGGAATGATGCTAGAAACCCTAGGATTAGGGCATATGACGGTTTTGTATTAGATTTAGTTCGGATTTGGTTGAGGCTTACTTGTTAGTATTAAAAAGTTGAAAGACCTAATTAGCAATTATAGTATAATTTGAATTACAAATATTGATTTAAATATTATCTGACTTTTAATAATATTTGAGATATTTTCATACTTTAATTATTAGTTTTGGCCTTGCATAATAAATTAACTTGGTTTGAGTACAATGTTTGTTTTGCTTCAAAGTCTGGGTGTGATAGATTTTGTAGTATTAGACGCTAAGCTTAACAAAATAACTAGGAGTAAAAAAAATTTGACTAAAAACGAATTTGTTACCTAAATATGTTCTATATTACGAGAATAAGGTGGAATTCTTGGTACATGTTGGAGGTGCTTGTTAGACTCTTGAAGTCCATTCTTGAATTCTTTTCTTGAGATTGCTCTGGCCCTTATTCTTGAGTATTGCTGTCCAAATATAAATTATGGGTGGTGGAATCCTTATCATCTTGATATTCACTAAAAACTTATTCTTGCACCATGCTTGAAATCAGTTCCTGGATTTTGCCAAAAAATAGTTAATGTTCTATTCTTGAAAGTTGATTGATACTTGTTCCTGAAATCTATTTCTGAACTTACACTTGAAAACTACTCTTGTTCTTCTCTTGCATCTATTTTGGAATCCGTTCCTGCTCAAATTCTAAATCCTACATTGGCTCTTGTTTCTTGATACCCATGACTATTGATTTTTTGCATTTTGAGCTTCATGTGGACACCTATTTAAGGAAAGGTGATGATTATTAGGGATGTCTATAGAAGCATTTTGATTTATGTCAATGGTAGATAGCTAAGTAGCAATCTTTGTGTTCGAGATGTCTCTGATCTTGACATCATCCTAGGATGACTTGGTTGCCGAAATCTTTTGCCTCCATGAACTGCTACCAAAAGTGGGTACATAGTCTTCAATATACCCAGTAAACCAGAGTTTAGTTTCTAGGGTAATGGCTCCTTCTCCTCACCTGTTTTGATCCTCGCTCTACTTCTTATTCCTTGTTATTTGTCTTAATCCTTTTAAGTATCTTGATCTCAACTACAAACTTATCCTGATTAATTGAGTCTTGTTAATTAATTGAAATATTAGATCTTGATATCCTGGCTGTATATCTGCTCAAGAGTTCTTTGTGCCCTCGTTTCTTGCAACTTGATCTCATCTGCTTCTAATTTCATTCTGCTTGGCATTTTTGAATTCTTGTTACTTGCCTCTAGATACGTCTAGTTCCTTCAGCCTTGCTCTTGTCACTTCTTCCCTTGGTTAAATCTTGTCTCTTGATTCCAACTACCAGGCGAAATCTGATCTTGATTCTTGGATATCTCTGTGTTATTGTTCGTGTCATTAATCTCTTAAGTCTTTTTGCCTTCCATCCATTCTTACATGCATTCACACAATAATGCATACAAATAGGCATCCATTTATACATGCATACGCATATAGGCTTTCATGCACACATGCATTCATCCATACATGTGAGCAGATTCGGTTTTTTTTTTTTCTTTTTTTCTTTTTTCTTTTTTAATTATTAGAATATCTTGAACCTCTATGATTGTTTGCTAGTGGTGCTTAGCTTTCTCTAAAATGTACAAGTCATTGGTATAGTGGTGATCGCCTCTATGGACCATTAGTTAGTTCTACAATTTGAAGCACTTTAAACCTTATACAAGGAAGAAAAAAATATTTAAAATGCTATAATTATAATTTCACGTGTTATTGTAAACTTATAAATTTATAATATGATAAGATATTATATAATTAGCTCTTTTTTAATGGTCCACTAGTGATATTGTACACATTTATTCATCTATCTATTTGTTTAATATCATGCCATATTTCATTTAATGCTATTTGAGATTGTAAGTTTATAATTTTATATAATATCATAATTATAGTATTGTTAAAAAATATAACCTTGATTGTGAGGAGTTTTCTATGGATATATAAAAAGTTTTGTAGTTTCTGATGGGGAATTCTTTGATTTAGTGAGTTTGAATGCTCTATTTATAGTTTTGCTTGTTTGTCGTGAGGCTAAGAAGGAAAATTTTAAGAAAAATTGATCTTTTCGAAGATCTTGACGCTTGAAAATTCTGGCTAAATCTCTTAATTTTTCCAAGTAGATGAGAGAGGGAGGAGCACTGTAGAGGAAAGAGGGAGAGGAGAAAGCTAAGGTTTCGATCGATCTGAGTTTCCAGCAAGAGAAGGTTTAGTCTTTGGTGAAGAATCCATATTTGAATTTGGTTCTTTCGATTTCTTCGAATAAATGGTTTATTGCTGAATTGTTTATTATATAAAATGTAATTTATATCATGTTTAATTTACTTAACATGAGTTAATTACTATTTAATTATGAGTTAGAATTTACTTAGAAATAAGTCTTAGACATTATAATTATATAAAATTTTAATTATTAATCATTTTATTTTCAGTAATTGAGATTTATCATAACTTTTTAAATTAAAAAGATATTATCTTTAGTAGATATGATAAAAATAAACAAATTTTAATTATTAAAAATAAAGAAGTAAATTGTTAAAATATTGATTAAGGGTGTGTTTAAGATTGTTGTGAAGTACTATAACTGTAACTGTGACTGTAACTGTGACTGTAACTGTGACTGTAACTGTAACTGTAACTGTAACTATAGTTGTGGCTGTGTTGACTGTGTTGTAATGTAATTGTAGCTGAAAATTATTTTAATATTTGGTTATTTATTTTTTAAAAGTATTATAAATGAAATATGATAAATTTTATTAATTATTAATTAAAATTTTAAAAATATTGTAAGATAGATAATTATTAAAATAGATCATATTTACTATTTTTTAATAATTTAAGGTTTTTAAATTTGTTATAATTATTAAAATATTATAAATTATGATGTAATTAAATTATATGAAGTTGGGTTCTAATGGGTAATTTTATAATTATATTAAATATTATATATTTTTCATAAAAGTAACAATTAGAAAGTTTCAAAATGAGACTTTTTACTTTATATATAAAATTACTATAGATCTATTGTAATTTTTTGTAACTTAAAAAAAAACAATTTAAAAAAGAATTACCAAACACATATATATCCAAAAGTACTACATGGTTACACAAAAAAGTTTTCAACTGCAATCTCAAATGTATCCTAAGTGTGGTGTCATGGGGCTAAGATGTGTATAAGTGAATTTTAACACTTTAAATTATATTAATTAGATTTTATTAATAGTATGCTTGGATTGAGAGGAATAGAGGGGAAGAAAAAGGAGGAGAGAGTTTTTTAACTAATCAAATTATAATGTCTTTAGATATTATAATTTAATTAATTAAGAAATTCTCTCTTCTAAACCATTTTTCTCAACTCAAACATACTATAAGATAAATAAATCCAACTATCCACATAAGATTAAAATACGCTAAGAAAAATAATTGGAGAATAAATTTCTTTATCAATTTTTAGTATACTTTTATGTATCATTTAAATATTTAATTTTGGGGATGGAAGGGATTTGTGTGCAAAGAGAAGTTTAAACAATTAAGGAATAACTTGAAGAAATGAAATCTTGAAGTCTTTGGAAATTTTGAAAATCAAATAGTTGAGGCAGAAGCTAAAATCAAAGAAGTAGATAATAAGAATGAGGACAACAAAATATAAGAGGAAGACATTTTATTGAGAAGGGAGGGATTTAGTGAATTATGGGAAGCATGGCAAAAGGAAAGAAATGGCATGGAAACAAAAGACAAAGCTTGATTGGGTCCAGCAAGGAGACGTTAATTACAAGTTATTCCATAGAATAGCTAGTGGTAATAGGTTGAGAAAATTGATTCGAGGCATTCATAAAGATGGTTCTTTGGTGGAGGAACCCAGCATTGTGAAACAAGAAGTGCATGAATATTTCAAAAAATCTTTCAAGAAGAGCAGTGGGATAGGCCAAAGCTTGATGGATTACAATTTAAATCGTTAACTGATGAAGACGAAGTTTGGCTAGAAAGGGATGTGTCAACGAAAGAGGTGAAACAAGCAATGTGGGAATGTGGAGGGGATAAGTCTCCAGGTCCTAACAATTTCAACTTCCATCTTATTAAATCTTTCTAAAGAGTGATTGAGAAAGATATTGTTGATTTTGTGTAGGAGTTTTCTAGAAATGGCAAGCTAGTAAAAGGGCTAAATTCTTCATTTATTGTTCTAGTTCTAAAAAAAACCTAATCTTGTAGATTTAAAAGACTATAGGGCTATCAGCTTGATAAGTAGCCTCTATAAAATCATCTCAAAGGTTTTGGAAAACAAGATTAAGAAAGTATTATCGAAGGTGAAAAATGGGACACAATTTTCCTTTTTGGGAAGAAGACAGATCACTAATGGCCTCTTGATTCTTAATGAGGTGGTAAAGGAGATAAGGAGCAAAACAGATAACAATTTTATTTTTAAAGTAGATTTTGATAAGGCATATGCCTATGTGAATTGGGACTTCTTAGATGAAATGATGAAGAGGCTCAACTTTGGTGAAAATGGAGTCTATGGATAAAGGAATGTTTGCAAATTGCTTCAATGTCAATCCTTGTTAATGGAAGCCCAATTGATGAGTTCAAAATGGAGAAGGGATTAGATAAGGTGATCCAATGGCTTTGTTCCTCTTCCTAATTGTAGTTGTGGGTTTGAATGTTTTGATTGAATTAGCCATTAGCAAGGAATTACTGCAAGGAATTGATGCAAGCTTCCTTGGTTTTAACATTTCACACCTCTAGTTTGCTGATGTTACTACTATTATAGGGAAGGCAAATCCTAGAAATATTAAAGCTGTGAAAGGGATTTTGAGATGGTTTGAGTTGATTTCAAGCTTGAAGATTAATTTCAACAAAAGTGTGTGGTACTCATTTTATGCTTCTAATGAATGGAGGAGAATGATGGTTACTAGTCTTAACTACAAATCAGGTTCTCTCCCTTTCACCTATCTTGGAATGCCAATTGGGGACATTATATGCAAAAGGAAAGCCTGGATTCCAGTTATTGATAATTTTAATAAAAAGATGGCAGTTTGGAAAGCGGAATGCTTGTCAATCGGTGGCCAAGTTATAGTGCTATAATCTATTCTTTCTACCCTCCCTATCTACTATATGCCTATTTTTAGAATTCCTTAAATGTGCTACATGATCTAGTGTGCTTACAAAGGAAATTCTTGTGGGGATATATGGAGGAGAAGAGTAAGTTAGCATGGTTGAGTTGAGAGAAAGTGTGTCGAGGTAGAAGTAAGGGAGGTTTAGGTGTGCTAGATCCTGAGTATAGGAATATAGCTTTATTAGGGAAGTGGTAGGACATATTTAGGAAGGAAGAGAATAGCTTATGGAAGTTATCATAGATAAGTATTATAGAGGTGGTATAGTGTGGGATATTCAATAAATACAAGTTAGGAATGTATCTACTCTATGAAGGAATATTGTGGCCTTAGGAAGCAAGGGGGGTAAAGGTTTATGGATATTTAGGAATGGATTCTACTGGAAGTTGGGAATGGGAGACAAAATTAAATTTTAGTGGGACAAATGGGTAAGAACTGAACCTTTGAATGTCTCTTCGCCTAGATTATTTAATTTGGCATCTAATAGGAATGTAACAATTATGGAAGTAGGACATTTTTCTAATGGCTCTTGGATTTGGAAAAATGTTTGGAGATATGAACCATTTCATAGGGAAAGGAAAAAAGAACAAAGGTTAAATGAGATCTTCCTAGGTGGGTTAGTGCTCTCTTCCCAACCGAGCCAAAGAACCTAGAGTTTTGATGCTGCAAATGGATATACAGTTGGCAAGGCCTACTCTCTGATTGCTAGTCAAAATGGAATATTGGAGCCAAGAATTTGCAAAAGGCTTTGGGGCAAATTGATTTTGTCTCAAATCAGTTGCTTTGATTGGCACCTCCTCTTTAATGGTCTCCCAATAAAATCAAGTCTTCTAAAAAGGGGCATCCAGCTTGAAGAGGCAGAGAATATTTGCTGCATTTGCAAATGGGATTTTGAGGATGATAATCACTTGTTTGTTCAATGCTTCAAGATTCAGGGTTCTAGGATGTGATGCTACAACTAATGCGAGATTTCCCTCTCCCTCCCCAATACAATTTCTCTCCTTTGTTAAGCTCACTACCTAAGGATCCAAAAGCTAGTTAAATATGATGTTTAGTTCTTGATTTTCTTGGTGGTTACATGGTCCATGTTACACAAGGAACTCTATTGTCTATAACTCACAACAATGGGAGGAGGATAGAATTTTTGATTTAATTCAATAAAGGACTTTTACATAGATAAAGGGGAGATCTGCTAACATTGTGTTTCCCTTTTTCTATTGGTGCAACTCCCCTAGTTTGTGCTCAAGAAATTACCAAGAGTTAGATTTGTCATTCATGTTTTCACTCCTCCTTATAGTTTTTGGAATGCCTTCATAGCTGTTCTTTTTGTAATGTTTCCTTGAGTTCATGGGCATAGCATCCCCTGTACTTCTTATTATAATAAATTATTTAGATTCATAAAAAAATTAATATTTAATTTTTATTTATTTAAGACTTATAATATTAAATATATCTATTACTATTGTGTAAAAAATGTATAAAAAATTATATAAAATGATTGTACTTAGACCACTGCCAAATATGCTAATATGAATACCAACAAAAAAAAAAGTACACATCATCAAAATTAATTTAAAATTGTTTCAAAATTGCCACATAATATATTTTGAATTAAAAAAATTAAACTTTGTTGGTAACTTATGGAGACAATTGTAGGCACTTTCATTAATGTTAAGGCGAAAAAGGTGCTGAAAAATTCAAATTCAAGGACTATTTTCATATTTTTCAAAGTTCAGGAATAGGAACCATTATACTCCAAAATTGAAAATTTAAAGACCAAAATAGTAATTTAAGCAACTAGTTTAAGCACTTTTTCCATATCATCTATTAAAACGGAACGCTCCCGAGCTTCCCAAAGGTTTGATTGGTGCATCTCAAGCCCATAATCTGAGGTCAAACTCCCTTCCCTACAATTGTACTCAAAAAAAAAAAAAAAAGATCAAAGAGAACTTGAACAAAAGTTACATGGTTAAATGAGACAAGCTTTAAGAAAACAAAAGTATGAAGAGAAAAAGATCAAAAGAAGAAGGGGAAAAAGAAGCAGGAGGAGAGTTAGGGTTAGGTCCATTTTGGTTCCAAATTTAAAATTTGAGCACTCAATACTTCATAGGGGAAAGGAAGATGACAATATTAGATGCTGATTTTTCCACAGCTTATTCTTATCATATTTGAACCACATGACCATAATTTTTAAACTATCTTGAAACCCCAATTATTCTTCTTAGTTTTCTCTAATTTTTGAGAAAATGTATAAATAAAAATATAATATTTATTATTAGAGAAAAAAAGGTAAATTTTATTAGTTTTCAAATAAAATAATAAATTTTTAACTATTTTTATTTAAGAATACCAATATTGTATTTTTTATTTAAAAATTAATTACATAATAAAAAAAACCACTTAACATATCAATATTACTATTTAATTAATTTTTAAATAAAAGAGTTAATTTAACATTCTTACATAAAAAATATAAAATTGATATTTTTAAATAAAAAACAACAATTATTATTTTATTTAAAAACAAATAAAATTTATATTTTTAAATAAAAAATAACAAAATTTATATTCTAGCACCTTTTTTTTTTTTTTTGATGAAAATTGTGCACCTTATTTTATTCATAGAAATGGCAATAGGAAGAAGATACAAATACTACACAAGTGCTTTATCTCCTATTACAAGGTGTGTAACGAAATCTGGGATTTCTGCATGCCAAAGCAAGGCAGAACCCTCAAATCACCCCTTGAAAAATATGAGTAGGGATGGATCCACCTTTAAAAAAAAAGCAAGGACAAATGACACCCCAAAAGTATCGATCTACCCAAATCTATCATTATCTAACAGATGACATCATCACCGTCACGATCTCCGTTTAGCCCGTGCCAACTTGTCCCTTTTTTACACGTTGGATGCTGATGTGTACAAATATGGGTAAGGACGAATTGGGAACCATGACCGACATCTGGTGAAGAAAAGAGCTGGCTTTGAGGTCCATTAAAATTAGTCAGGACTCCACAACCGGTATCAGTTAACACAGGCAATGTTGCATAACTCACAATATTGTGGGATTGTGGAGATGAATAATTGAAATTGTTGAAGGGTTCGGGTTTGGGAACACACAAAAGAGGAGGTTCAGCAATGGGAGTTGTATTTTGGAGGAGTAGGGTTGTCTTGGATGCAAATAGCTTCTTCTTCAACTTGGTGTTCCAATAATTCTTGACGTCGTTGTTTGTTCTTCCCAGTAGTTGTGAAGCAATGAGAGACCACCTAACAAAAATCCCAAGTTCAGATTTTAAATTATTTATTAAAAAAAAAAAAAAAGAGAGAAGAAATGTAAACTCCAATTAGATTAAGAGAGAAAGCAAATATGAACTTGCCTGCTTCCCATTTGACTGTAGAGAGAGCAAATGATGTCTTCTTCTTCAGTAAAACCTCCATCTTTGATATCTGGTCTCAAGTAGTTTAGCCACCGTAAACAACGACTCTTCCCACATTGCTTAAGCCCTAGAAAATTGTATAATGTTTATGGAGAAGAAGAAGAAGAAATAGCAGAAAAAAACAAAAAAAAAAAATAAGTGAAGTGGGAAAGATACCTGCTTTTTTGAGGCAAAGCAATCCAGTTGCCGCCGATGCCATGGGTCTCAACGTAGCATTTAAAGGTGGCGTCTTCTTCCGGGGACCAAGGTCCTCTCTTGATGTTAGCTTTGTCACAGCATGGAGCTCTTCCCATGATCCCTACAAGCTAGTTCTCTCTTGCAGTGCTGTCCCTGTGAACCAAACGAGGACAGAAAGAAAAGGACAGATAGAGAAATGGGGAGAAGAGAACTAAGACACGCAAAGAAGAGGTTTAGGTGTGTGAAAAGAGCGGGATTGGTACACATTAGCATCCAGCGTGTAAAAAAAGGACACATTGGCACAAGCTAAACGGAGATCATGACGGTGATGATTTCATCTGTTAGATAATGATTGATTTGGGTAGATCGATACTTTTAGGGTGTCACTTTTCCCTACTTTTTTTTTTAAGGGTGGATCCGTCCCTACCCATATTTGTCGAGGGGTGATTTAAGGGTTCTGCCCTAAAGCAAACCATCTTTGGCTTGAAGCACCCTTCTAGTAAGGTCATGAGCTACTGCGTTTTCGGTTCTTCGAATATGCTGTAGCTAGCAAATGGTAAAAGAGGCCATGAGGTTCTTACAGTTAAGAAGAATTATGCCAAGGTTGGAGTTTAAAGTTTGAGTGCCATTATTGATTGCCGTGACTATACTAGCACAGTTTGTTTCCACAACAATCTTATTGAATGTAAGGTCCTTCGCCCATTTCAATGCTTTCCACAAGCTACATGCTTCAGTTTCCTCAACCGAGAGCAATCCTTGTCCTTTAGAAATCATGGTAACTAATACCTCCTTAATAGAATTACGAGCCATTGCTCTTACTCCATGCAGTCTCTATTGCTCAAAGACAATGCCATCCACATTAACCTTTGTAAAACCCACTACAGGTAGTCGCCATTTAGTCTCACTTATCCATTGTACACCTGCGGCACCTCTCCCCTTGGATGAAATGGCTGCATTATATTCGGTCAAGAAGAACACTACTTTTTCTATAATTTGGCTAGGCACAATAAGTTTGTTGCCCCACAGTGCACTCTTTTGGTAGTCCCATAATTTTCAGCATAAAACACACAATAATTCTAGTTGTTCTTGATTTAGAAGATTTGCCATGGCATCAAAAAATTAGCAAAACTGTCCACTCGGAGCTCAGAGGCTCGAAGGCTTAAGGGTGATCCCAACCACATTGCCCAAGCTACATGACACAATAAGAAACAATGAGTGGCAATCTCGACCTCCTAATGGCACATAAGACATTCAAGATCAACAACAATTTTCCTCTGAAACAAATTCTTTTAGGGAGAATGCCCTTATATACACCCCATACCAATAGATGAAGCTTCTTCGAAATGTTCAGATGCCATAGATGATGCTCACGAAAGTCTGTGGATGAGCTGGAGGGAGCAGCAAGAAATATTCTCATATGAAGGGTTCTATGATAACTAGATTGAATTGAATAGCTTTCATTCTGTGTAAAGTTCCATGTCCAGCTATCCCTTCTCCTCGTCTAACACAAAGCAATTGACATGATTAATTATGCTTCATAAGGAGTGAAAATAGACATAATCAATTCTCGCTTCCATGTGCACGAGTCAGCCTCTATAAGATCACTAACAAATACAAGATCACAGTCTTATGGCTGTGGAGATTAAGAAAGTTACCATGCGCAATCTTCTTACATGCATTGGACAACCAAGATAACTACCCGCTTACTCCGTTTCATTCATCTTTAAAAGCTGGAGGATTTGCCTTTTAGTCCTGTGGTGCACATTACTACTAAAAGTAACAAAAGATGTTTGCAAGTTCACCTTTTGTCCTGAAGCTGATTCATAGCTCTGTAAAATATTTAGCAGATTTGTAGCTTCTGTTGTAGTGGCCTGTAAGAACAAATAGCTATCATTTGCAAAAAATAGATGGGAAATAGCTAGTGCTTATCTGCAAATCCTCACCCCATGTAATAGTCAATGCCTATTTGCCCTCCTTAATCATGGTTGTTAGTCCTTTAACACAAAGAATGAATAAATAAGGCGACAATGGCCCGGCTTGACGCAATCCTCTAGATGGTATTACTCTCCTAGCTTCTGTGCCATTTAAGAGAATTTTGTAACTAACAGAGGAGACACATGTCATAAGCATACATACCCATCTATCTGCAAACCCTAGTCTTCACATTATATGCTTGAGATATGGCCACTCCACGCAATCAAAAGCTTTACTCATATCCAATTTGATTGCTCGCCAGCCCTTCTTCTGGTTCTTCTTGTGTCGCATAAAATGTAGAATCTTAAAAGCAATCAACACATTATTAGTGATCAATTTATTGGGGAGGAAAGCACTTTGCTCAAGAGAGATAACATGCTACAGCATATGTTTTAATCGATTTGCAAGAGCTTTAGCTAAAACTCTATAGATAACATTGCATAGACTTATAGGACACAAATCTAGCATGTTTCTCGGATCTACACACTTGGGGATAAGAGTAATATGTGTAAAATTTAGACTAGGGGGTAACGCATCTCTCTGATTTAAGAATTTGAGGCATGGCTACACCACATCATCTTTGATAATATCCTAGAAATTTTGAAAGAACTCGATGAAAAATTGTTTGGTCCAGGGGCTTTTGATGGGTGCATTTGAAATACAGCTCTTGTGATTTCTGCTTCAATAAACTCCCGTAATAGATAAGCATTATCTTCTGTAGTGATAACTCTCCTTATCCCTCCTATTGTTTGATCAAGATTTGTTAGAGATATTGTGGTGAAAAGGGAAATAAAATAGTTCATGGCAATCTGTTACATCTCAAAAGAATCAGTCCTCCATACACCATCTTCATCCATCAGTCTTTGAATTTTATTTTAAAGGCACGTTGATGGAAAAAACGATTATTATAGTCCCCTTTTTGAAGCCACAACTCTCTAGACCTCTATTTCCACATCACTTCCTCCTTTCCAACCATTCCTCCATTTCACTGATAAGTTTTGCCTCCTCTATTTGAATGGCCTCTGTTTGAGGGCAAGCCCTGAGTAATTCTAGATCATGTGTACAGTCACGCAACTTTCGTTGCACTTGGCCAAATTTTGAGTGGTTCCATCGTTCTAGATCACTTGAGCAAGCTTTTATCTTTAGAGTCAATCCATTCCAGTCACCACTTTTACCAATGGAATCCCAGCTAGACTGCACCACTTTTCTACAAGCATCGTCTTGAAGCCACATATTCTCAAACCTAAACTTGCACCTTCTCAATTTCAACCTATCCCTTCTATCATCAAGTGTAATCCATAACGGTGTATGATCAGATGAAAAGGGTGGCCGCACTCTCACCCTTGCAATAGGAAAAAATGACTTCCATGTGCTGGTGGCCAAGCATCTATCCAACTTTTCCTCAGTTCAACCACACCTCCATGTAAACTTGTTGCCCATCATTTTTACTTCTATCAAGTCACAATCAACAATCACTTCTTGGAAGCCTTTCATCATCTAGTCAAGCTATGGTACTCTTCCTACTTTCTCATTGGGATATAAGAGATCATTAAAATCACCACCAATGAACCAAGGTAGGGGTGACTTAGATGCCAACTCTTATAGCAATGCCCACAATTTCCTCCAATTTTGTCTTTTGAGATAGCCATAAAAGCAAGTGAAACGCCATTTGCTCGCCCCAATGCCATCCACCTCCATGTCAATATTGTTGATTGAGAGAGAGTAAGGACAATCTCACTTCTTTTCACCACATCATTAATAGACCACCACTACGTCCCTTCTTAGCTATTGTAAAACAATATTGGAAGCCCAGTCTTCTTCAAATCCTCTCCATACTTCTATTGTCCAGTAATGTCTCACAAAAAAACACAACTGTGGGTTTCTTTAGTCCCACCAATTCAATGAGACTTCAAACTGCTTGAGGGTTCCCAAGCCCTCAGCAGTTCCAGCAAAACAGACTCATGGTGTTTGGTAGGCCTACATAGCAACACCTGTCGTTAGAATCACTATGTTACCTTCTTCTTCCATTCCTTTACATCTCTTTTCAATAGTTACCTTTGGACTCATCATCTACTCTTTCAACTCCTCCTTCATCTTCATTCTACTAGAATGGTTCTAAGTGGAGTGAATAGGAGGCCTACCATGTTATGCATTCTTCTTCCAGGCTCTAGTCTTAGATCTTGACTCCCCAACGTTTAGCCCTAATGAGAAGACAAATATTGGGTCCATTTCTGCACTCTATGCCATTTAGGCTGAAACTTGAGAAGTATGGGCTTTTACGGCCCCATAATTTGAATCATCGTTCCTCTCGCCCAAGAGATCTAAATTCTGTTGATAGCATTCCCCTTCAAAGTCCTGCTTTATAAATTCTTCCGTAATCAGCTTTGTTTCTGTTCTCACCAGTTCCCTTGTATTGCTAGTATATTCTTATCCGCCTGACTTTCCTTTCGCAAAAACCTCTCTCTAGAGCTTTCATTCCAAGGCTTATCATTGCCATTTAAGGTTAACTGATTTAGTGCATGATTGCCTCCCACCGATTCTGCCACCAAATTGAGCTTATCATTCCGCCAATCAAGGCTAGGATTACCATAATGGGATTTGCTCGATTCTTGTGCCCTTTGGCTTTCCATATTTGGCCTCGAATGCCTCCACCGAGCTTCGTCTGCCACATAATTGTCGGAGCCATCCCGAAGCCACTATCCTATACTCACAATGTTGCTTGCTGCAGGCAACATGGCAGCACTATTAGTTTATCTCCATATGGAAGCTCAAGTTTACCCTGCATCTTCGTATCCAAGCCTAGTTCATAATCACGATCAACATGATCGAGCATGCCGCAGCAGTAGCAGAAGTTTTGGAGATCATATCTAAAATCCACCCAGAGTGGTCCATCTTTCAGATATAGTTTCATACCATGACAAAGCGACCTCCTAGTATCAACACCTACTCAGAGTTGAACGAAATCTGATCCCCAAGCAACAAGCATCACCATCTCCCGCGTCAACATCAACAAGATTCTTTATCTTTGCTCCAATCCGCCTCCCCATCGCGTTGTCAAATGATCCGACAGCAAACCATGAATTTGGACCCAAAACGGCACTTCCACTACTAAAAATTTGACTTTTTTCAACCAACTAATTTCTAGCGCAATTTACACTAGAAAATAGTATATTATTTTCTAGCGCCAAGCGTTGGAAATTAAAAATATGTATAAAATATCTAAAATCCATAAATAATTTTTAAGTGAAACTCATTTTCCAACTCACTGCACTGAAAAATAATTTAGCACCATAATTTGGTTTGGTGCCTTCTTATTTTCTAGCATAGTACGCTAGAAAATAATGTTTTAGTGTTATTGTTGACAAGAAAAATTTTCAAAAATCAAAAAAAATATTTCACTTTTTTTCCAGCACAACGCATTGGAAAATGTTTAGAATCGTCAAAGTTAAAAGGTAGAAATGGGTGTAGTTTATTTTCTAGTGCATTACGTTGGAAAATAAACCTGTGTATTTGGTTCAGATTATTTTCCAACACACTGTGCTGGAAAGTAGTAGTGTCCATTTGGTGCAGATTATTTTCTAGTGCAGTGTGCTGGAAAATAGTAGTGTCCATTTGGTGCAGATTATTTTTTAGTGCAATGCGTTGGAAAATAGTAGTATCCATTTGGTTTAGATTGATTCAAGTTATTTTTCAACGCAATGTGCTGGAAAATAGTAGTGCCCATTTGGTTCAGATTATTTTCCAGTGCAGTGCACTGGAAAATGTGCCTGTGTATTTGGTCAGGTTATTTTCAAGCGGAATACGTTGGAAAATAAGTTTATCTGAAATTTAAAGTTTAACGTTCAAGTGTCATTTTTTCCTTATAAAATTTTCAAAATTCCGCCCACATCATTTTCTAGCGTAATACGTTGGAAAATGAGTTTCTCTAAAATTTAAAATCCAACATTCAAGCGCCTTGTTTTCCTTGTAAAATTTTCAAAATCCCGCTCACATTATTGCGCTAGAAAATAATACTTATCTATATAAACCTTCCCTTAGCATTTTCTCCCATCTTCTTCTTTCTTCTCTTTCATTTTTCTCATCCTTCATCTGAATTCCCTTTCTTTTTTCTCCTCTCTTCCTTTACCCCAATCATATATTTCACTTTCTCATCTAAATCATCCCTTTCCTCTTCTCTCCATTTCCTCTTCCTTCTCCTTTTCCATTTCATCTTCATTTCTTCTACTTTCCTTAAATGTACATATTTTTTAAATTTTTTAGACATTATTTTCCAGCACTCAACATTGAAAAATAGTGTTATATGTACATTTAAGATAAAAATTATTTTTCAACACTTAGCAGCGTTGGAAAATATTAGTAAAATTTTTCCAACGCATTTTTTTACCATGAAAAATAACTATTTTTCACATGTTTTTCTTTCAATTAACATTTTTTAGTGCAAAACGCTGAAAAATAATTTTTCAGCGCATTTTAAGTATTTTCCTGTTTAAAATGCACTGAAAAATAGGCCTTTTTACAGTAGTGTTCGACAAGTTCCTCAGTTGTCACCCGTCTACCACCGCGTACCTCCTTCAGTACAATAGTATGGTTTGCAAAGTGCTAGGGCCCTCCGCCAACACCCGCTGCATGTCCATAGGATGGACAAAATAGAAAGCAAAATGATTGCTACCAAGGATTCGCATATGCATACCTTTTACGGTTTCCAGACACTGGCCAAAGTGTTTTCTAATGCCTCCATATTATATCGTTTCCTGATTAATAGTTTGCCCACCAGGCACCATGTTGCTCCTCCTTCAGATTGATCTACTGGCCCTTCAGCATCCAAATCTAGCCCAACATCCTCATCGGCCGTCAATGTTAGCTTTCCATCAAGCGCCGCTACTAGATCTTGTACGTACGAGTCAAATCGATACTGGAATTCACCGTCTATTGAGGAAGTGGAAATAGGGGAAAAAGTACATTTTGCTCCTACCGTAGGGAGAAAGAAAACTCTCAGAATTAAGAGAGAAAAGTCAAGCTAATTCAAGTCAAAAACTGAATGATAGTATAATATTCTGGCACCTTTTCTTCTAATTTTTTTGTTTCAACTCTTTTTTCATTTTTAATTAACACGTGGTAGCTGGAATGGATCTAGCTCTTCTGCTTGATAATTATCTTCATCTGAATCATGTCGGCAAAAATTGATGCCCTAGTGTGGGCAAAATTTTTTAATTAAACTAATCGGCTTCTTTGACTACGTATAGTATATACTTTCTACCTCTTATAAGACAAATTTTAATTTGGTGTTTAAATTTAGGCTTAATTTGGTGGTATAATGTTGTATTATGTTGTGTTGTGCTGTATTATAGGAGAATTTTTTTTTAATTATTTAAAAAAAGATTTTTAAATAATTATTTGTATTATATATTAAAAATGTAATTTGTTTTATAAATTTATTAAAATATTTTTAATAAAATAACATAAAAATAATCTTATTAAGGGTGTTTTAATAAATTTCTAAGATAGATTATACTTTTAATATATAGATTACCTTGTAAAATACCTTTTTTGATTTAAAAATATATAAAATATTAATTAAAATTAATAAAAGTATATAAAAAATTAATAAAATTAAATAAAATCATAAATTTACATTTTTAAATAATGTAATGTGTGAAAAAAATATGTCAAAAACTTGATACATGAAGCCTTCAGTTTTATTTAGAATGCTTCTTAATACTTTAACTTTTAGTTTATTTGTCTTTTTATTTCCTAAAAATATATAAAATATTTATTAAAGCAAATATTAAATATATT
>BPVZ01000034.1:2227800-2249632 GCA_020521535.1 Rubroshorea leprosula
AAACAAAAGAAACGAAAACAAAAAGAAAAATGAAACGATGACAGATTCTTTGTTCTTTTGGAAGTGATTTTTTTTTACTATTATTATTATTATTATTATTTATTTATTTTTTGGTAATTATTATTTTGATATAAAATTGAAAAGTCCCCAAAATTAAAGTAGGTGGTAACTATATTATATGGAAGTTGTGGGGTGCCTAACACCTTCCCCATGCTTAACCGACCCTCCGAGCCTAGTCAATTTCTTTGTAGACCTTGATGATCTATCCCACCTCATTTGGATAGGTGGCGACTCCATCCATTTTGGCACATCAACAATTTTAATGAAGTCATAGGGAGAATTTGGATTCAAAGTCTTTTTGGGGGGAGAGGAGAAGGGGGGTGTTAGACATTCAGGTGTTCTCTAGTTTAGTTGTATGTATCTCGAGATTAAGTATTTTCTTTTGAATGTTCTTAAGGATGCACTCTTATATTGAATTAATGTGTATTTAAAAAAAATTAAATTTTCTTTGAAGTTGACTCAAGACTTGAATTTTGACTTACAAGATGTTGCATGTAATTATGTCAATTGTGTTTTCTTGAAACTACAAAGAATGAGTATGGCATGAGTATAAACATATATCATCCATTTGTCCTTTATTATATCCCAAAGAAAATCCAATAATGGATGCAAGAAAAATCTAGCAAAAGAGCCATACATTTATACTTCTCGTTTGTTTACACTACGAACACAAAAAGCATTCACAACACTATATTCTTTGCTAAGAGAAGCATCATTTCTATCCATGGTATCTCTCATGGTAAATTAACTTCCCATTATACTTTGGAATTCAAATAGTCTAGCATAAACCCCCTCAATTGCTGTCATAAGAGTTATGTGAGAACCCATCTCCACAACTTCACCTTTATCCATCACCAATATCATGTCAAAGTTTATCATTGTGGGCAGCCTGTGTGTAACTATAATCTGTGTAGGTCTGGACAGGAAGTTACCACTGCCATTCTAGTCTATTGAGTGAAGAGCTTTCACTATGTTTCTTTCGAATTCAACATTAAGTGCACTTGTTCCTTCATCTGAAAGAAAGATTGCTCACCTTTTTAGTAAGGTTCTAGCGATGGATGTACTTTGCTTCTGCTTGCTAGAGAGTTAGCAACCCTTTTCCCCAACAACTGTATCATACCCATCGATAGATTACTTATGAATTTGTAAATATTTCCTTGCTTTGATACCTCTATGATTTAGAGTTTTGAAGCAACTTTAGTACCGTAGTAGATGTTGTCTTTAATGTATGAGCTAAAGAGAAGTGGCTCTTGTTGTACTAACCCAATTTGTGCCCTTAACTTGCTTACGTTGTATTCCTTTATGTCCTTGCCATCAATCAAGATCTTTCCTCCTTTAGGATCATAGAATCTTAGTAGAAAGGCTAGCACAGAGGACCTTTTATCTTCACTTATTCCAACAAGGGAAAATTTTGAGCTTGATTCAATTTGTAAATTAAAGTTGTTGAGAACAATCACTTCTAGTTGTAATGGGTAGTTAAATTTAACATTTTGGAAATCTACGTTGCCTTTGATCCTTCTATTTTCTGAATCTTCTGGTGTTTCTAGTTCAATTTCAATTCTCTAATCAAAGGTTTCAAATGCAGGAATTATAGGATACCAATGGTAGAAATGATAGTATGGATAAGTGTCTATAACTCTGTGATTGAAGGAATTGTGAGTTAGAAAATTTAGTATGATCTTATGCCATTCTCGAAACTTGACTACCCTCTATCAATCAAAATTCTTGTATACCACAATGCAACATCATGTGCAATGTTCTATAAGTAAAGGGAAACACCTTGAATGATCCCATACTTGATACTTGCTTTCATGCTTAGTTCCTTTGGATTTTTAAGAGATATCTTGGCTTTTCTAAGAATGTGCCCTTCATGGCAAAAGGATGCAATAGTTCTTATATTTACTACAAACTATGAAACAAGTGAAACAATCTCATGCTGTGTAACAATAGAATCACTTGAAAATACCTTGGCAGATTTTACTTGAATAAATCCAATAAAGTGGCGAGGCATCACAGCCTAGAATGCCAAAGCCATTTTGTAGTCAACAACCATGCTGATGATTATTGCAATAAGTATGGAAGAAATGCATTGGACAATAATAGACATGTAATAAAAAATTTATGGTTTTCACCATTGAAGTGTCATTGATGACCTGGGAAAAAAGTAAACCAACATTGTTCTCACTCTTCTCAAACCATGCAACTTTATTGTGTAGTATACTTGTAGAATTTTAGTGTAGAAAATTTTAATGTCTATGTGGTGGTTTCATAGACTTTGGAAAAAAAAAAACATAAACAAACACTAAGTAGATATTTTGATGAGAGGACCATTACTTGGATAAAGAGCTTGTCTGAGGTTTTTCATGGCCCTATCACCAACCACTCCAAAGAAGTAATGCTGCAAGGTATGTAAGAATAAAGAAACCAATCATATCAAGAAGAAAAAAAGTGAATACTACCTCACTTTTCCCTTGCATCTGGATGGTAGTAAGCAACTCCAATTGTTAGGATGAAGAATCCAAAAATAGGCTTTGAGATGCCAGAGAAAGCTGTTGTAAAGGAACTAATAATAGTTTTTATAAGCTCTTTTTTTGTTAAGCTGAAACAAATTTTGAAGAATATCATTTTTTTTCTTCTCTTATTTTGTTTTTTATGCTCGAAATATTCATTAAGATCTCAATTATGGCTTGTAGGTTCCTCACTTTGCTCACTATCTAGAGTTAAAAACTGCTTTTGGCTACTCTTGGATTCTTTAGTGGATTCATAAACTCTGTTATTTGGTAAACATTGTAAGTTAGTTAAAAATTATTTATATAAACTATACCATTTCAATTTGATTAGTATATCTATCATGGCTAGTACAAGTCATCATGTATGATTTGCTTGTATGGCATATAAGGTCCTGCATTGCATTCTATGTAGATTGATAGTATTTTGAAATTCTAGATGAACTAATCTAGTGTCTTAAATTGGTTTGAGGTTCTAAATGTTGAATAAATTATTATAGAATTTGCTTGTTTTCAAGAAACTACCATGTGTTCTTATTTCTGTAACTTGTCCATTCTATACAACTACAACCATGTCTACAGTGATAAAGGTTGACATTCTGTGTTTTATAAGAATAACTATCCTCCCACTCATAGCTTTCTCAAAGGCATCTTACACCAGCTTGTTTGACTCTAAATTAAGTGCACCTATTGCCTCATCAAGTAACAGAGTTGGAGGATGCTTTAAAATAACTCTTGCAATAGCAATTCTTTATTTTTGTCCTCTCGATAATTGGACTCCCCTTTGGCCTACCTATATTTCATTTAAAGCCACAAAGGGAATAGGCAAAAAGGAAAGAAAAAAAAAATGAAAACTAGAATTTGGTTAGTGAATTTATGTAGAAAACCATTACCAATATGGTTTCTAGGATGTTTAAAAGGAATGTAGTTAATTGACCTCTATTAAGTATTAATTGGGAAGTTGAGATACAAAACTCTCTACATTTGCCATCAATGCTGCTTTCTTAATCTATTCATCATCTATATCCATGTTTCCTACTTTGATGTTATCCTTGATGGTACTAGCAAAAAGTGATGGTTCTTGGGAAACTGCTTTTATGTTCTTTTTGAGGAACTTCAAATCTAGATCCTTGATTTTGTGGTTGTCAATGAGAATCTTCCCCTAAAGAGATTCACAGTATTTCACAAAAAAATCATCTTTGTAATTGTATGTAAGCTACAAGTTGTAGGCACATGCTTAACAAGCACTAGAGAAAAAATAGCAAACCTTTGAATGGATCATAGAATCTTGAAACCAAGGAAATGGTAATACTCTTTCCATAACTGCTGCTACCCACTAAAGCAACCATCTTTCCTGCTAGAATTGACAATGAAAATCCTTTAAGAATCAACTTTTCCGACCTAGATGGATAAGCAAAACACACAGCAAGCATCTTAATGTTGCCTTCAATCTTCCCAAGAGTCTTCCCTTTTGAATCATAACTTATGAGTTTTCTTTAGATTACCTTGTAAACCTCTTTACCCCTTTGCTTGGTGTAGCATAAGTAAGTGACTTGCAACATAAAAGAATTCAATTATTATATATATAAGATATGACATAAAAATTGTCTTCTTATTTTTTAGAGAGGATGATCCTTTCTTACATTGCTCCAAAGAGAATGCACATCATTGTAGCAATGACGTCTCGTCCAATTGATTTCTTTGAGGTGATAGCAATGACCCCAATCTATTTGATTGTTGAGGGTAAGGGGTTGATGACTCAATAGTGATGATGATGTGGAAGTTGATTGGGATGCCACCTACAGGAGATGAGGAGGGTCTTTTTGACTTGCACCCGTTTCACATGCGAGAGGCAACGTGCTACAAGCCTTCTTCCTCTGCCCAACAAAGATGGTTAGTATCGAGTTCCCTAATAAAGTTTAAAAGTGTAAATTCTCCAACCAAGTTAGGAGAGTTGGGCAACAATGACAGGGTTTCAAGAGCTGGGAATGATTGCACAACTACTAAAACCAATGAAAATGAGGTGTATATAAAATCAAATATTACAACTTGAAAGGCACATTTACATAAAGTACATTGTAACATAATAGTAAACACAATAAATGCCCCCTCTATTATTCTTGACAAATACTCTAACTCTATAAAGAGCAATCCTCACGTTATGGTTAGAAACACAATAATCTTCAAATTTTCACAATACAAAATAGTGATTGGAAAATGAAAGATGACCATTGTGGGGGCTTTCAATGGAAGACTTGATCCCTTTCCTTGATGCTAATTTGATTACAAATTGATCCTTTAATGCTCAAGAAAGATGATCCAAAATCTTAAGTAACAATATGAAACCTTCCAGCCATGTAGAACTACAAGTTTGGGGAGTAACTGACATGGCTAGAGATGTGGAAAAATATGAGAAAATAAAGATTTTTGAGAAATTTTAGTCGAAGATGAAGAGTTTTTCTTAGAGGAAAAATGAGTCTAGTGTGTGGGATTTGCTTTGGAATGAAGAAAATTTGTTATGAGATCAAAAAATCTCTTGAAGAGTGAAGGAAAAACTATATATATGCAATGGTGTTTTGGTAATTTTAGGTTAGTAGGGCTAGAGTAACCCAATGAACCAATGGTTAGATTTAAGTGATATGAAGACGTGTTAGGTTTTGGATGGATCTAAGTACTATTGATAGCCTTTGAAGTGTAATCATGAATTGTCCAACATTTCTAGCAAAGGAATATTGGTTCGTTGAGCCTTTCTACTTTTGGCAATTTTCTGTCCATATGAAATGCCATATGTGGGGGGCAATGGAGCACAGCCAGCGAAGTCATCTTTATCTAAGATTTTAGTGATTTTCCCAAGCAAAATATAATCTTTTTCATAAGTTCCTAATGTAATGAAATTTATGCAGCCACCTAAACATTAAATATAGTTGCAAACTGGTGATGGAGACTCAAATGGCATTTCTGGTTAATTTTTAATGGGATTCTAAACTTTCTAGTTAGCATCAAATTGTGTAGTTTTGGGATCAAGTCTTGCCTTCACGTGATTGCCACCCAACCCTTGCTGGCGAAGTCAAGCAAGATCGCTAGCCCAAAGCTTGGTTGGCATGACCACTCTGCTTTGCCAAGTGATCAATATTCATCCATCCATGCCTGCCAAGCTACTACTCCTATAGTTTATCCCGAACAATCATCATGAGCTTAAATTCTTGGGTTTGTGTTCATCTACAACAAAGAGTAAAATATGAATGAGTATCTATTCAAATGTATGTGTAAAATGTATAAGTATGTGCAACAAAGAAGAATACTCCCTTGTATTATATCCAAGGGGACGATGAGAATGAACACTACTATGCCTTTTTATCCATTGGCCATTGGAAGCATTTATATAATATTGTTGTGTATATTTGGCAATGCGCCAAAATAGAGAATGAATGACATGGATATGTGTTGCAGTATCGTTTTGTTGAGCTAAGCGTCACTGGTCAATGATACTTGCCAACATGTAAAGATATAGAAGATATATGTTGTAGATCAAGATTACCAACGATTGATAATTTTATCCCTTTATGTAAGAGAATAATGATGTGCTTGATCACCGGTCATGTTGTATAAATATCGCAGGGTTAGCCATGAATTACTTCCCCGTAACTAGAGAGACAACAGTGACTAGCTTTGCTCATAGATAACGTGTGAGCTATGTGAAATTGGAAGAGCATTCCAATAATCTACCAAGCCCCAAAAGGAATAAATTTCATTAATCCAGGACTTCGTCATAGCAATGAATATATGATAAGGTTAAATTCCTTTTTGGTCCTTCTACTTTAACAAAAAAGACCCTTTTTAGTCCTTATACTTGAAAAAATCCCTTTTTAGTCCCTAAAGTTTGAAATTAACCCCTTTTTTAGTCATTTTGGTAAATTTTGGTTAATGTGACATGTTAATTAATGAAAAAACTTACTTTTTGCCATCTAGTAAAAGTTGATGACATGGCTAAATTTTTTGTCTAATATAAACTTGAAAATCATTTAATTACATAATTGTCATGTAAATATTTTAAAGATTATTTTGTGATTAAGAGTGACTTTAATTATTTATTTGCCCACATCTTTTCCCCCCTTATGTCTTATCCTCTCCTTCTTCGCTAATCATAAAAGATCCAAAACCTATGTTTTTTTTTTTTTAATTTTTATTTCTCTTTTTCTTCTTCTTTTTCTCACCATCAACAACCTTACTTCACCGCATCCATCTTGAACATATAGATTTGGGTAATTATTCTGATATTTTAATGAAAACCCATCCAACCTAAACGAGTTAATTGAATCAAAATAGAGGAAGTGGACCTCGCTCGATGCCACAAACTTATAAAGAAATCACGAAGGTGGCATTCTTTTAGGCAATTGGCTTCGTGGTGATGGGATCAATAGGGTTTTTTTGTTAAGTTCATCTTCATCCCCATCAACAACATTATTATTGGATCCGGTTTATGCTAGGATAGTTGTTTGAAGTACAACAATTGATTTTTTTTTTTTTGTACCTTTCTTGAATATGGGTTGTAGACGATGGAAAGATGAAACTAGATTTGGGTTCATCACAAAACCCAAGCACTAGGTTTATCGTAAACCCAAAACCTGGGTTCATGTTCAATTTGAAGAAGATTACTAAGATTAAGATGGGCTTGAGATGTGTAGTGAAGATCCATGTTAGGGTTCTAGACAGAGAGAAAGGGGTGAAGAAAAAAAAGGAGAAAGGTTGAATGATGAATAAGGAGGGTCAAGGTTAATTTCAGAATTTTAGTTTTTATAAATTACATGTTATATTTAATGTCCATATAGGATGCCACATCATCATTTTTTACTTTTGGATTTTCCATGTCATTTATACAAAGAAAAAAATCAAACAATTTTGTTAATTAACATGACATTTCAACCAAAACTTAATAGAAAGACTAAAAAGAGGCTACATTTCAAACTTTAGGGACCAAAAATGGGCTTTTTTAAGTATAAGGACTAAAAGGGGACTTTTTTGTTAAAGTGGATGGACTAAAAAAAAGATTGCACTTGATAATAATGGGTCGAGTTTTGTCTATGGAAAGGGGATGCCAGCCACATCCATGACCTCTGATACGAACAATGTGTGATACCATGATAAAACGATGGCCCTTGTTGCCGTACCTACACTATCAAAGGATAGTCATAGTTGTTGCTAGCCAAGCACCGTACCACCAGACACAGGCGACCACCAAGGAGCTGTCGGTTGTAACTTAATGGATTTTTATCACTGAAAAGTAGCCATCCTAACCAATTGCAAGGTTGCAATTATTATTGACCTCACACTAATTGTACCGAGTTAGGCTGACTCTTTGTCTATTTCTGGGAGCTAGTGAGAATAGAATATATAAAGATAAGACCCTTAGTTCATTTTTGAGAGTTGATGTAGCAAAATGTGTAGAAGTATATAGCCTTTTGCCCATTGTTGGAGGCTAAATAAGATAGCAAATCTAGCCCTTCATCCATTGCTTGGATTTATGTAGATGTAATAGAATTGGCCCATTGTTCATTGTTAAGAACTAGTGACAGAGATATGTAGAGTAGCAAATCTAGCCTTTTGCTCATTGTCGGGAGCTATGAAGATGTAATAAAATCAACTCATTGTCCTTCAATGGAAGCCATGTAGATATAGCAAAATAGGCTCTTTATCCATTACTAGAAGCCAATTGTAGTAGTAAACATAGCAGTAGAGATCATGGCCATCAAGAAATGCGTAGTCATGTCGTAGAGATAAATATAGCCGTGTCTGCCTTGTATCTGAGAATGATATTAAAGTGAAAAATGTCTACAATATTTCAAGCGAAGTAGGTGAATGATGCTTCTGGCAATGCTAACTTTGTTGCAGTCATCAGCATAAAATAATATACAATAGATTTGATGTGGAAATAGATCATATAGGCTTTTCCAAGTCACAAGTGCAAAGCCGATCTTGCTGACGTGGGACTACACATGTAATGAATTCCAAAGCAATACAAATTAATTCCTCAATAATGATTAAAGCCCAAGTACAGATGGAAATAATTTGAAACATGCCAATTCCAACTCCTTTTATCAATGCTTCTCCTTTGCTCATCGAAAATAGTTTGTCCAAATGCTCCGTGAATAACTTGATAGCAAAACTTTCTCCAACTAATGCAAATACTATTTTCATTTGAGACATAGTCTGCAAAAGAATGATAATGATAATTTATAGGTTCATGATATTGACCAACTAGCATTGCCTTTGAATGAATCACCTATTCCACCAAAGATGTAGATCTTGATATGTAGATCATCTTAAAGCTTACAAGAAAATGGCCCAACTTTGAACCAAAAACCATGTAAAAAACAAGCCAATAAGATTTTCAAGGAGGAAAAGTCAATATGTAAGATCAAATGATTTAATGCATAATTGGGTACCTTATCCCCTATAGCATCTTATTTGATACTCATGTGATTACGTATCCCACTTATTAGCTTACTAGTTGTTAAATCTATATTGAATGCTCAATCTCTTGGTTAACAATTGCTCTTAAGAAGACTAATCCCAATTGCGCTAATTGCCTTTCACTTACATAAATCTAGCATCCAATCTTTATGAATCTCATTAGCAAGGGTAGTAAGTACATATCGAAGAAGATGTAAAAGATGATCTTAAATATATTAATTCAAAAGTAGCTTAAATTTATACTATATATTTTATGAATAACGTATGAACATGTACCCAATATTCTAGCGTAGCAAAGGCCATGTAAAAGATGTAGGTAACAATTTGCTCAAACAAACATGTTTGATGAAATAAATACAAGGCTCTTAGAAATCATTTCTAGTATGATCATTGAATTTGAGCATGTAGTCAGTAAAATCATAATCGATTTCTATGCTCAAAAGTAAGTAGGGAAAATAGGATTTTATTTTATTTTTAGTAAACGGTTGGTACACCTTTCAATTTAGCACCCATTCAACACTTGTCTAGTTTATCCATTAAAATATAATATAAATACAGCTAATTCAGTTAGTTCCTACATATTGTATGCATAACTGCATGTTTAAGTTTGTCTGCCTTTAATTTCATATCATAAAATAATATTTTTAATTGGTAAGTTTGTTGTACATTGTATTGAACTAGATGATGTATTAATTAGTATCATTTATTTTTTGGTATGTAATACTAGTCAGTCAAATCACATGGCTGATGGTGGAAAACATGATAGTAAATTTTGTGTGTACATACATTAATCACATTAATAACAAATCCTTGTAATGGTGCTTAAAATGGTTCAAGGTTAAAGTATTGTACCTTCTTGATGTGATGGGAATCAAGACGACAACATATCTACTACGTCATGTGATCCATTACACACCCAAGGAGGTCCAGTCACACGAGCTAGAGCTAAGAAGATGCGTGAAGCTTTAAATGGCCTTATTGAGCAGATTTGGGTTGAAAACAACATACAACAAGCAAATCGAAACTTGGATGATTATCAAGGCATGGTAAACATCATTCAGGTTCAAGAAAAGCTTAGTTGAGGTCCTTTGCACGGAATTACACAGTTTGCGTCAAAATCGCACAATTCTGCCGCAATTTGTAGCAAATTGATATTTCATGTTATTTTAGGTTATTTTTAGTGATTTTCACATTTTTTGTATTATTTTTTGGCTGAACATTCGCTTATTTGAAGCCCAATTCGTGGTTATTAGGTTTAGGACTTAGGGTGTTAGTTTCCTATTCTGATTAGGATTTGTTTTTTCTATTTAAAAGGCTTGTAACCCTAATAGGGAGGGAGGCTATTGAATTTGAGTTTTTGAGAGACTTTTCTCTTCGGTTCGTTTCAAAACTTTACAAAACTTATCAAGATTATTCTTGTGACGTTCTAACCTGACTTATCATTCTCGTTCTTAATCGTTCGAGGGTGTGGCATCAACCAACTTTATACCTCTGGTTCTTGTTGCGTCATAGACAATAGGCCAAGGTTTTTACCTTTGGTTCTTGTTGCAACATAAACAACGGGTCAAGGTCCTATTATAAACCTGATTTGGCTTTCCTGGAGTTTAGAAATCCCTTGTCGTGTTGTGGGTCTCATTGTTCTCTTTGGGGTTCTCATCATCTTGGTATCAAAGCATCAGATCCTTAAATCAGGTTTGTGTATCTTTAGTTTTCAGTTTTTACATCAAAAAAAAAAAAAAATTAGGGTTCTTTTCTTTCTTTCTTGTCTGCAACTCTTTTCGTCTTGTTTTGTTGAATCTGTGTTGCTAGTTCTGAAAAAAAAAATCAGAGAGAAAAGCACGAAAAAAAAGAGAGGAGAGAAGTCATAGAAAAAAATACAAAAGGAAGAATCGCAAAAAAAAAAAAAAAAAACAAAAAAAAAGGAGAAAGAAACAAGCAACAAAATTCTGTGGTTGGAATTCCTTATATAGAGAAGAGATCGGTGGCCAAATCCTTAAAGAAGAAGGAATCCTACTCCAATAAGGAGTTGGAAATTCTCTTTGAGTTCTATTCAAACAAGGAGATAGCAATTTTGTTTATTCTTTCCCAAGTTAGGAATCCTACTACATTAAGGAATAGTCAAGTCAACTCCTACTAGGAAGTGCTTGAACTGATCTATTAGTTTTAATTTGTTTGGGTTGGTTCTTTTATTGCTTTTCTTGGTCGTTCCTTTGTGTCTTTCTGTTTCCTTTAACTCTTGCAGATTTGTTGGAGTTAGATTGCTGTAAAATAACTTGAATTGAGCTTGTTTAATTCAATAACAAACTAAAAGAGGAAAGTTGAGTAAGGGAAAAAGGCAAGAGGTGTGAGCAACATTTGAGAGAAAAGCCAAGTTCTACAGTGTGCGAAACACGAGTGTTAAGTGGCATTCTGTGAGAGAGTGGAGTGAAACACGTAAGGGAGTGTTGTGAGGTCCTTTTATTTTCTGTTTCTAACATTCCTTGCATGTTTCAATCATGTCAAGCGGTGATGATAGAAAACACCAAGTGGATAATTCCTTCATGCTCAAAGCTATGCAACAACAATTTCAGAGGCTAGACATCATGTTTGGTGAAATTAAAGACAAAATGGAGAAGCAAGATGCAGCCATTGCCAAGTTATACCAAATACAGAATGGAAGTCCAAATTTGCATAATCACGATCTTGATGACAATGATGAAGATGCATTCAAAGATAATGCCTAGAACTCAAATTTCAGCATGGACAGATTTATGAGAGGTAGAGGGGGTCAAAGATATACATTTAACAAAGGAGACCAAAATTTGGCAAGGTGGGGAGATCGGCAAGATCATGACTTAAGCAGCATCAAGATGAAGATTCCTCCATTTCAAGGCAAAAATGATCCAGATGTGTATTTGGAGTGGGAAAAGAAGGTGGAATTGGTGTTTGATTGCCATAACTATTCTGAGGAGAAAAAGATGAAACTAGCAACAATGGAATTTACTAATTACGTTGTGGTGTGGTGGGATCAGCTTGTGCTTGGTCGTAGAAATCGAGAGCGTCCTGTTGACACTTGGGAAGAGATGAAGGCTGTGATGAGAAAACGGTTTGTTCCTAGTCACTATTACCGCGATCTTTATCAACGATTACAGGGCCTTACTCAAGGGTCCAGAAGTGTTGAGGATTATCACAAGGAGATGGAAATCACAATGGTTAGAGCGAATGTCGAAGAGGATAGAGAAGCAACAATGGCACGATTTCTGCATGGTTTAAATCGTGATATAGCTAATGTGATGGAACTGCAGCATTATGTTGAATTAGAGGATATGGCGCACATGGCAATGAAAGTAGAAAGGCAACTCAAGCGTAAAGGTGCCACCACCAGAACTGGGCAAAATCCAGGTTCTTCATTTTCTTCGAAACCAAATTGGAGCAAAAAGGGAGAAAATTTTGCTTTTAAGCCTAAAACTTCAACATCTAAGTCAAAAGACGTTGGCAGCAGTGAGAAGAGTAAAACTAACAGTATGCAAGGTAGAAACCGAGACGTTAAGTGTTTTCGATGCTTGAGAAGAGGGCATATTGCATCGCAATGCCCTAATAAGCACACGATGATCTTGAAAAAGGATGGAGAAATTGAAACAGAGGGTGAATCTGATGATGACTTTATGCCACCATTGGAAGATGCTGATGATGGCATGGAATATGCTGTTGATGGAGAACTACTTGTCACTAGGCATGCTTTGAATGTGCAAGCCAAAGAAGATGATGAAGTACAATGCGACAACATATGTCACACGAGGTGCCATATCAAAAATAAGGTGTGTAGTGTGATTATTGATGGTGGCAGTTGTACTAATGTAGCTAGCACTGTTTTGGTTGAAAAGCTTAGTTTACCTATGAAGAAGCATCCAAGGCCATATAAGCTGCAATGGTTAAATGATTGTCGAGAAATTAAGGTAAATAAGCAAGTTCTAGTTTCATTCTCTATGGGATGTTATAAGGATGAGGTACTGTGCGACGTGGTTCCCATGCATGCTGGACATTTACTTTTGGGGAGCCCATGGCAATATGATAGGAGAGTAACACATGATGGCTTCAAAAATCACTATTCGTTCATCATGGAAGGGAAAACAATTACTCTTGTGCCATTGAGTCCAAGGCAGGTTTATGAGGATCAACTGAGACTCAAAAAAGAGAGTAAGCTAAGAAAAGAGAGTGAGCTTAAGGGTATGAAAAACAAAGAGAAAACAGCAGAAAAAGTGTCCAAAAAGAGACAAAAGATTGAGAGTGCTGAAAACAAAGAGAGAAAATCAGTGAGTGTTTATGCAAAAGAAAGTGATGTCAAGGCTGCGTTCTTTGCAAAGCAGCCTATGTTTGTGCTTCTGTATAAAGATACTTATTTCAACACTAACGAACTTAATGATTCTTTGCCTAATGTTGTTAAATCTCTTTTGCAGGACTTCAAGGATGTGTTTCCAGATGACGTTCCTAATGTTTTACCACCAATAACAGGAATCGAGCATCAAATTGATTTCATTCCTGGTGCAACAATTCCAAATCGACCAGCATATCGAAGCAATCCCAATGAGACGAAAGAACTTCAAAGGTAGGTCAAAGAACTCATGAAAAAGGGACATGTGAGAGAAAGCATGAGTCCATGTGTAGTTCCAATGCTACTTGTGCCTAAGAAGGATGGGACTTGGCGTATGTGCATTGATTGTCGTGTGGACAACAAAATCACTGTAAAGTATCGTCACCCTATTCCTAGATTAGATGACATGTTAGATGAGTTGCATGGTTCTTGCATATTCTCTGAAATTGATTTAAAGAGTGGATATCATCAGATTAGGATGAAGGAAGGAGATGAATGGAAAACAGCCTTTAAAATGAAACATGGTTTATATGAGTGGTTAGTTATGCCATTTGGATTAACTAATGCGCCTAGTACATTCATGCGATTAATGAATCATGTTTCGCGTGCTTTTATTGGCAAATTTGTGGTTGTTTATTTTCATGACATTTTGATATATAGTAAGAGTTTAACTGATCATATTAAGCATTTGCAAATGGTACTTGAGGTTCTGAGAAAGGAAAAGTTGTTTGCTAACCTTAAAAAGTATTCCTTTTGCACAAATCAGATTGTCTTTTTAGGGTATTTTGTTTCAATTGATGGACAAACAAAAGTGGTTAGTAAGATGTTGTCAACCTTATTGTGATCTATTATTCAGAAGAACTTGAAGAATTTGGAAGAGTGTTTGCCACACGTTGAATATGCTTATAACAATAAGATCCATTTAGCAACTAATTGTTCACCAGTTTAGGTTGCGTATGGTTTTAATCCACTCACTCCTTTGGATTTATTGCCATTACCTATTGATGAACAAGCTAGTTTGGATGAGAAAAAGAAAGCTAAAGTGGTTAAGCAAGTACATGAGAGGGTGTAACAAAACATAGAGCGACGAACTCAACAATATGCAAATCAAGCCAACAAAGGGCGCAAGAGAGTTATGTTTGAACCTAGAGGTTGCGTTTGGGTGCATATGCGCAAGGAGCGATTCCCTACACAAAGGCGTTCTAAGCTGCAACCAAGAGGCGATGGACCATTTCAAGTGATTGTGAGGATTAATGACAACGCATACAAGTTGGAGCTTCATAGTAAGTATAACTTTAGCGCTACTTTTAATGTTTATGATCTTTCTCCTTTTGATGTACGTGACGTTTTGAGGAAAAATCCTTTTGAGGAGAGAGGGAATGATGGGAATCAAGACGATAGCATATCTATTACGTCATGTGATCCATTACACACCCAAGGAGGTCCAATCACTCGAGCTAGAGCTAAGAAGATGCGTTAAGCTTTAAATGGCCTTATTGAGCATATCTGGGTTGAAAACAACATACAACAAGCAAATCGAAGCTTGGATGATTATCAAGGCATGGTAAACATCATTTAGGTTCAAGAGAAGCTTAGTTGAGGTCCTTTGCACGAAATTACACAGTTTGCATCAAAATCGCATAATTTTGTCGCAATTTATAGCAAATTGATATTTCATGTTATTTTAGGTTATTTTTAGTGATTTTCACATTTTTTGAATTATTTTTTGGCTAAACATTTGCTTATTTGAAGCCCAATTCGTGGTTATTAGGTTTAGGACTTAGGGTGTTAGTTTCCTATTCTAATTAGGATTTGTTTTCTCTATTTAAAAAGCTTGTAACCCTAATGGGGAGGGAGGCTATTGAATCTGAGTTTTTGAGAGACTTTTCTCCTTGGTTTGTTTCAAAACTTTACAAAACTTATCAAGATTATTCTTGTGGTGTTCTAACCTGACTTATCATTCTCATTCTTAATCATTCGAGGGAGTGGCATCAACCAACTTTATACCTCTGGTTCTTGTTGCGTCATAGACAACAGGTCAAGGTTTTTACCTTTGGTTCTTGTTGCGACATAAACAATGAGTCAAGGTCCTATTATAAACTTGATTTGGCTTTCCTAGAGTTTAGAAATCCCTTGTCGTGCTGTGGGTCTCATTGTTCTCTTTGGGGTTCTCATCATGATGGCTTTAACCATCCCATCAATGTCATTGATGTTGTTCCCATAACCATTCAAGGCTTTTCCTAATAGCAGGTATCTAGTGGGTTAATTAATGCCATAGACGATGAAACCAAAGGTTCTTAGTGCCATCAGATTCCAATCTAGAGCATCTACATATCTCAAAAGCTTATGAAAAGGCAAACTTTTTCCCACAATCTCCTCCTCTGTTCTCCTTATGTTCTTCGCTTCTTCCTAGTCTACTTCTATTTCAAAGACATTTTGCACATGCACATGCATTGCTGCACTTAAAAATGTGCACATTGCCCTCATCAAGGGAAACACATACGTAGAATTCAAGAAAACTATTTGGTGACAAGAATATTAACAAGGATATGCCTAAGATGCTTGAATTTAACAAAGAAGAGGTGTCTCCTCCTTGTATGTATCTAAATGTCAAATTTTTAGCTTATATATTTCAGTCTCATAACGCATAAAACATGCACAAGGGTGCATAACTGGCTCCTACTATCACAACCCTCTACAATTTTAAATTCAAAACTAGTGTATTGGCAAACTAGGATTTATGTCAAAGAAAAAAAGAAAAAAGAAAATTTTGGGATTTCTATAAGTTTTTAGTTTGATTTTTATTTTTATTCTTTTATATAATTATTAGTTTTTAGGTTGATGCTCAAAAGTATCATTTTTACTATTTGTTGGATCTTCTTGTTTGTGCCCAACTAGATCCTACAATGACTATGTTGTAGCATAATGTAATGCTATACTTGTCAATTGACTTAAGGTGACCAAAGGTAAGAAGTTCACAATTTAAAATTTGAGTAACTTGATAGGTAAATAAAATAGATAAAAGTCAAAGGGATGAGAAATGAATAGGCTTAATTCAATTTTTAGTCTATTAACTATAAACTTAATTTCATTTTAGTCTAGAAAGTTTATTTTCTTTCTAAATAGTCTATAAACTTTGGAAATATTTCAGAATAGTCTACCAGTACAAAATTTTGTTAGATTTAATGAAAAAGTAGTCCTTTAAGTTTTGAAAAAATGATATTATAATTCTAATAAAATATGATGACTTGAGAAATATTTTATAGAGATAAATTAGTTAAAATTTGAAAAAAACTCGAGCAACTAGTTTGTTGTGAAAATTTATTTAAATGTTCATAAAAAATAATATAAAAATAAAATTAAGGACATTTAAATAATTTTACAGGACAAATTGCAAACAGTTCGCTCTATAAAACAGTTCTATGGTAAATATAAATTTAAGAACTAAAGATCAAAATAAATATAGTTAGAGGACTGAATATAAATTTAAGGAATAAGATAAGATTAAAAACAATTTTTAGGGTAAATATAAATTTAAGGACTAAAAGATCAAAATAAATATAGTTAGATGACTGAATATTTTCTTAGAGAATAAGAAGATTCCATTAAAGATAACAGGCATTTTCATTAAAGCTAACGGACTAGATGAAATTGAAATAAATGTGAAAGATAATAGACATGATTGAAAGAATTCAAAGATAATAGATGAAATTGAAAAAAAAAAATACGAAAGTTAATAAATGATTTGTTAAATTAACCCAAAATGAATATATTTCTTAATGTACAATAAAAAAAAAAAAACCCTTAAATCAATACTGATTCCTCTATTCTCTAACACACCAAACCAAAATCAACAAAAGCCACACGCATAACAAGAATACTCCCAAATATATTACTTCAACCAAAAAGTGAATACTTTGTGTGTTTGAGATCATTGATCTCAAACATATTGTAAACATATCATCAAGACTGCTAGCTTCCTCCTAGACTCAAATCTGAGCTCAAATCATTCATCAATTGAGATATGACCTAGGTTGAGGTCTTCTTAGTTACACGACAACTATAGAAAAGTCACACTTACCCAATCTCCGTTTCTAAGATATCCACTCTAATAGCCACGTCAGATCTCGACTATCTCATTAAGAAGGCCACGTGGATACCTTGTTAAGGCCTATAAATACCCTTGAGGGTCACCTACTACAGGTAATTAAAACTGACATACAACTCTTATTTTCATCCTCCTTTCGCGTAAACCAGATTATTGCTAACTTAAGTATCAGAGTATCTACCCTGAGGTATAACTTTAGGGTTTTGCAGGTCTGTTTGAAGAGAAGACTTGGACTGAGGAAGATTTGAAAGTTTGTTACCATTACATTTAGCATCGTCTGTGGGAAACCTAAACTAAAACTTGTGCTCTCACCACCTTTGCAATATGATTAATACATGTTTTACTCGAATTGGAATTTAGGCTCAATCCTTTAGCCAAGGTCAAGAATTTAACAATAATAATTTCCTACAATTTACACCAAACCCTCACATTCACATGGAATAACACTTTAAAGGAGAGGATGAGAACTAACCCCAAAATATAGCTCCTACTCAAGGAGATGCAATAGCCACCCAACTCACAACTATGCAACAATAGTTTGGAGTTTTTTTAGCTTTTAGTAACCCAGCTTCTAGCTAGAGATAACCTTGGTGATTCCCTTATCAATTTGTTGAACACTATTCAATAACCACCAATTTAGCAACCGAAACAACATAATAGTCTAATAACTACCAAGATACTCCAATCCTAAGTGAATCACATAATAGTTCCACTTCCACCAACCATACCTATTGACATTACCAAGCATCTAAACAGTTTAGAAGGAATGGTAACTGAGCAACAAGGTGTTTTACCACCTCCAAATAACCTAATTTCAGTACCACATCTTTTGAATATCAATATATTCCAAGAACCATACCTAATTGGATTCAAGATGCCCAACTTTGAGACATAAAAAAGACAACGCCTAAGCTCAATGAGTAATACAACAACAGGGAGAATCTTTGAAGAATTACATGAATAGATTCAATGATGCAATTCTTGAAATTAGTTCTTTTGATGAAGTAGTAAGCATTGTTGCTGTAATTCAGGGTTTAAACCATGAACAACAAGATGATCCAATCAAACACCCACTTGTTACTTTTGATGAAGTTAACAACAGATCTCATAAATTTATTACGGTTGAGAAATATGCCTTACATTGGAGATCGGCATTTGCTAGAGATAATTGAAGTCTAGATTGGACAGAGAAGGGGCAAAACAAAATAAAGATAAAAGGTGCTCAAAATAGATGTACAATCCCCATGGCCAAGTTCGGCAAGTTGGAATCAACAACCTTCCTTGCTTCAACTATTAAGCCACCCAACACTTGGACTTCTTTTGCCTTACTGAAATCAAAAATCTTTATGCAAATCAAAAACAAAATGAAGCTCAAAAAACTAGGATGAATACAAAGTTTAATCGCAATTTTTGGACATACAAGATACTGTGATTTTGACAAGGATCATAATCATACAACCAATGGATGTAATAACTTGAAGTCCACGCTTGAAGGTTTAGCTCGAAGAGGTATGTTGAATGAGTACATTCTAAACATAAACCAACCCAGGTTTGTAAAAGAGCAAGGACAACAGTTTCAAGGACCTCGAGCGGCGAATGACAAAGACAGAGTAAGGTATTAGCAGGCTCCACTGTCCTTTCCACCACCAACTCGGATCCTACATATGATACCTAGAGGACTTGAAGCTTGCAGTTTAAGTTCCAAGCAGCAAAAGTTATATGTGAGAGAGATCAAGCACCAAAGTTGAGCTTAAAAGAGAAAGTTTGATGATGTAGATTGGAAAAACCAACCTATAACTTTCATGGCAACTAACCCCAATGGCGTTGTTACACCTCATAATGACCCTTTGGTCACTTCTATCATTGTTAATAACTGTGAGGGCCAACGCTTTCTCATTGACACAAGGAGTACACTTAATAATTTTGAACTATCACTACTTTGAAAGTTTTGGCCTTGATTCGGCCTTGTTGTAGAAGTATAATGGGCCCATTTATGGGTTTAACAATTAGCTAGTTCCAGTCAAGGAGGGTACTTACACCCAATGTGGTATTTGGTGAAAAGCGAACCTCAATTTGATTCTTAGTGATAAAGATGGTTTTATCTTTTAATTCGTTATAGGTTGACCTACTTTGATTGAAATCGAAGTTATAGTATCTCAATCTCATATGTGCATAAAATTCCCAACACCTATGGTGTAGCAACATTAAGTGTTGACCTCAAAAGAGCAAGGAAGTCAACTAGCCTTTTGATTCCTAAACTCCTGGTGCTCATCAAGTAATGGGGGTTGTGTTGATTAACAATAGGCTTGAAGATGAGCCTAAAGCTACCACAACTGCGAAGGTGGAAGAAGTGCAGATTGATGATAAAGATCCAGCAAGGAAACCCATATTGGAACTAAGCTCAATCCAAAGGAAAAGGAGGATTTAATTAATGTCCTCTAAGCAGACATAAATGTTTTTGCTTGGACCTCAATTAATATGCCAGGAATCCCAACCTCAGTTGCTATAAACAGATTGAGCACCAATCCCTTGAAAAAACTAGTAGCTCAAAAAAGACCCCTTTTTGGAGGTGAAAGGGTTTAGGTTATCAAGGAAGAAGTAGAAAAGTTTCTCTGAGCTAGCTTTATATGAAGAGCAGACTATTGTGAATGGATCATAAATCTAGTCCTAATCAAGAAGTCAAATGGTAAATTGAAGATGTGCATCGATTATACTGACCTCAACAGAGCCTGTTTAAAGGATTGTTATCCAATGCTAAACATAGATAAGCTAGTTGAAGTAGCTTTAGGGAATAAGAGGCTAAATCTCTTAGATGCATATTCGGGATATCACCAAGCCCTATGGTACCAGGGGATGAAGAGAAAACCTCTTTCTATTCTAAGGATGAGATCTACTGTTATGTGATGATGTCATTTAGACTTAAAAAATGCAAGGGTTACATAGTACAAGATGGTCACAATAGTATTAAAAACTTAAATTGTTAAGAACTTAGATGTTTGTGTAGATGACATTGTGGTGAATAGTTTAAAGGTAGAAGACCGTTTAGCTAACCTATATGAGACATTCGACAATTTGAGAAAGAATTGAATGTGGTGAAGTCTTGTAAAATGCATTTTTAGGGTTGAATCAAGCAAATCCTTTGGATTTATGGTTTCGAGGAGGGGGATAAAGATCAATCCTAAGAAAATTAAGGCAACCGAGGAAATGAAACCTTCAAAATCCATTAAAGATGTTCAGCACTTGATTAGATGAATAGCAACTATTCATAGACTCATTTTAAAGTCAGCTGAGAAATGCCTTCCTTTTTTCAAGATCCTAAGGTCGGCAGTTCAAAAGAACGAAGTGGGAAAGCCAAGAAATTTTAAATGGAGCTTAGAATGCCAAAGTGCCTTTGCTGAGCTTAAATCTTATCTTAACTCACCTTTTTTGTTGGCTCCCTACACTAACTATTGAAGTCAAAAAGAGAAAAAAAAAAAAAAACAAAGGGATCAAGTTCAAACACTTGAGCCAATAGACTACTTACCTTAAGAATATGTCATACTACATCGACTTCACCATTCAAATCTACCTCATCTATAGGTGTAATATCCCAAAATTTTTTGAAATTTTAGAATTTAAGTTAGGGACTTATGTGGGAGAAATTATTATTGTGGGACCTAATGACTAAAATTCCCAAACCTAAGGGAGGGCTAAAAGAAAATCTGGTATTTAAAGAGGCTAAGGCTAACCTCTTTTTTTTTTTTTTTTTCTCTCCTTGCCCATTTTTGCGTGTTTTCCCCGGCCCTCATCAGAATTTTTCCTCCCTAAGCCCAACTTGCGCCCAACAGCTTTTTCTCGTTAGAAACAGCATGAGATTTAGGTTTTCCTTCCTTCTTCCAGCAAGATTTAGAGATTTATGAGCTTATGATTCTCAAAATCATGATTCAAAACTAGATCTTACTGCTGCTTCCCCAAAATTTTCGGGTCCATGTCAGGTTCTTGTGTACTATAAGGGAGGTTGCCATTTTTTAGCACTTTTCGGTAAGAAAGCAACCATTTCACTCATCTTTTCACCCTTAATTTGAATTGGGTTAACTCAAATCCTTTAAGTTTTTCAATTTTGGGATTTTTCAGTAGTTTTTCTCCTTGGTTTTGCCCTAGTGCCACTAGATTTGATTCCTTTAGTTAGAAATTTTGATAGCATGAGCTTGCAGTAGTGTTTTGCCCATAAGTCTTTCTATAGTTATCAAATTAACTCCATTTTTTATTCTATAGAAAGCTAAGAGATAGCCATACAACTTTTCCATTGGATGTTTAACCTAGTTAAGTTGTTTACATGATGAAAACTCTACTACA